>JARFNW010119285.1:0-12579 GCA_031763155.1 Dirona albolineata
GGTATTTTTATTCAAAAGATTAGGTGCTTACATTGATGATAACAATAAGAGGATTTTGAATATTATATTCTAATTGACTCTATATGCTCCTTTCTTTCAGTCCTTTAATAGAAACGCTATATTTGCACTGCTTTCGTATATATTTTTTATTGTAGCACTTCACAAGCCATACATTAAAATTATTACGATCTACTTTGATTATAAGAGTCATAATGATTTAATAAATAAAATCTATCATTTTAAAAGCAGATTGTCAATTTGCTTACCAAATTGCAAATGTTCTTTATGCAATAAACAACATTTTAACAATGCAAATTATAAAATCTTTTTTTACAGTTTTTAATAAACTGTTCCAGTAAGATTTGATATTCTAGAGCTTGATTTGCCATCTAATCTTCTTTGCTGTTAGCATTGTTACGTCACTACTTTCTATTTATATTTTTATCATAAAACAATTTTTGTATGTTTCTCATCAGTGTTACGATTTGAGATTTCCTGAAATGGCCTTGACTTTAGCTAATCAAGGTGCTGATATGATTGCATACCCATCAGCCTTCACTCAAGTCACTGGCATGGCTCACTGGGAAGTAAGAAAAGAGTTTGCATAATGGTTGAAAGGATGGATTTAATTTTATCAGGTTTTCTTCTTTTTCTCACAGTTTTCGTGAGAGACATGATTTCAATTTTTGGGTTTAATCGTTTTTTGGGTTTGTTTGTGTTCTTTTGGGGGGTTTGTTGTTTTTTTGCTGTGTTTTTTGTTTTTTTTCTTTTTTTTGGTTACAAAGGTTAATATTAACATCCTTATATTTCAATTAGAATATGGTGAAATCAAATTCAATGTTTTTCCGTCTTTAATAGCTTTCAAAAGAGGCTGGATATTTGCCATTGTCTTCAGCCAGACATAGAGTTGGTCTCTACACTTTTTCATTACGGTACTACAGGCAACTGATAACAAATACACTAAGCGTTACACAACAAAATGCTGAGTGGTTATAAAAGTAAAAGCGATCATATTTTAACTTGATCTCACCTCTGTATTTTAGTTGCAAATTGAATTTCTTTTTCTTTTTTTTTCAGTCATTGCTTCGTGCAAGAGCCATCGAGACCCAATGCTATGTCATAGCAGCTGCTCAAACTGGAAAGCATAATGAGAAAAGATCATCCTACGGCCATGCTATGGTAGGTATTGTTATGGTGGTAATGGACCCATTGCATTCAGTCTCTATCCATTTTGTTTCCAGATATCTAATGTAAAATTGACATTACTGTGGTGCAATTTAGTGCACATTTCACTGCCATGTTCATTTAGAATCAATGATGAAACAGTGACAATTATTAGAAGTTTTTAAAATATTTGATCCCGGAAGACAATATATTTACCCTATGTTATCTGCTTTGGGGCAACTGTCATGACTTGAATTTTTGTTTGTTCTGTAAGATAGGTACTTGATTTCAAAAGCATTTATTAATAAAAGCAAGGAGCATGTTTTGCTACATGGTAATCAAAGACCCCTGTTATAATTCCAATATGTAGGTTCATTATTTTTGTAAAAGTTTAATGCTCAAAGCAGTGCATTATTATTATGTGTTCATACTTTTCAATTTCTTGAATTCAGGTAAGCAAATGATTAAGCTATTAAAGTCCCACAATCCATATATGTATTTCAACATTCGATTACTATAATAAGAGAATTAATAAAGACATGCTATTCAAGCCATTACAATGGTAAATGATGGCATGCGTCACCAAAGTAAAAAAAATAATTCTTGATTAATATAGATATAAATATTTTGACCGAATAGGTGGTGGATCCATGGGGAACAGTCACAGCTCAATGTTCAGAAGGAACGGGCCTGTGTATGGCTGAAATTGATTTATCATTGGTGAGGAAACTTCGCACTGACATGCCAGTGATGACGCATAGAAGAACAGACCTGTATGGAGTAATGAGTGATAATTCCAAGACCAATGGTTTGTATCTTCAGGACTCTTGAAACTTTCTTCTTTTTTGTTTGTTTTTAGTACTTAAAAAATTGTTTTTGGACAGTTCTCAGAATGTCATTAAAATTTCTGACACTTCAGCTCACAGATGAATCAATATGCTTGAAATTTTCAGTTTAGATGAAAATTTGTTGTGTTGAAATTGATCTTCATTCAGTTAAGCGTGGATTTTATTAATAATTTGACGAAGATTTATATTTTTTACTTTATCCATTGGCCAACTTCATTACACAGTAACTCAGATATGTCTTTTTGAAAATGTGTTTTTGAAATGATCCCCAGTGTAAATAAATGCATAGACGTCTATATACTTTTCTATCAAATCAGGAGTTTGTGAGTAGCCTCAGGTAATGTGGAACCACATATATGAATATATATACATATATTCCTTTTTTGTTTCGTTTTTTGGCAGTGAATATTGATGATCAACCTACTTACCAGTTTGGACACGTGAATGTATCATCATCGCAAGTCTTCTTTAGAAGTAATCTGTCTTACGCAGTTGTCAACATCAAGCCTGTCTTGGATGGACGTATCCTTTTCAGATCATTTTGATTTCGATTTTAGGATCACTTAGTGGGGTTTTTTTTTTTTGTTTGTATTTGCCCATTGCCAAACATAACGGTAAAGTGTGAAATTGTACTCTGTCAGGATACCGACTATAAACCTGTATTTATCATGAATTAGAATGTGATCAAAGTCTTTAAAAAAATTGTGTCTTGAAATGTTGATGTAGGCAGGAAAATTGTAAAATATAACAACAAATAGTTTAATGTTGGGTGTGAGACATCTTTTTATTTTTTAAATGGTTCTTGGAATCAAGCGAGTTTTTTGGTGTCTCAGTGAAATCATCAAATCTGGACTTTAAAATGATATGATATTTTTGTCACTTACTCAATGCATATTATGTTGACCTTGATTGTCCTATCCCAAGATACTTTAGTTTGTCCTCTGCGCCCTGCAGTTCATCTGAGTGATTTGAGTCCAGCCGAAGTCACAGATTTGTTCTTGACAGTCCAAAGAGTGTCTGAAGTGGTCAAGAAACATTTTGGGTCCACTTCAATGACTGTGGCCATCCAAGATGGTCCTGAATCTGGACAAACAGTCAAGGTATGAAGTCAGTTTGAAGTCGCTGGTGCTTTTAATCTGCTCCATACATCCAAGTTGTTTTTCGGTTAAGTCCAAAAGAACTAGGATTTATCCAAGTTTTCCACAACTTGAAGATAGCTTGTGATGACTGGTTTCCCTTCAAGTAAGATACTGGTCAGTCACACTTGTTTACTGATATTCACCAACAAAGCAATGCCATTCCTCTTTGAAAAATCCTGCGAAAAGTACAAAGGAAGACTGCTAACAACATTGCCTATTGTCTTTAACTTTAATAATCGATTCAACACTGGTTATCTTGAGTTAAAAACTAACTCGAAGAATCAGAGAGGCAGTCAAAGAACTAAGATGTGGAAGACCATTAGTCAGTGAAATCTATAATATAGTAACAGCTCAGTAAACTTTTTTAGTTGTAAAAGATGTAGGGAAAATGTTTTTTTTTCCACGAAATGAAAACACAACTATGATTTCTACATGATATGAACTGGTGAAATTCAATTCATTTGATATACAAAGTGATTATGATCGACTGATCTTCGAAAATAAATGATGATATGATAACTTTGTAGGCACCCAATATATTTTGACCTATATCTATATTATCTCTATGATGGTCAATAAAAGGGAGTTAAAGGAAGTACACTCATTTGTAGAATTTGAAATATTAAATTTGAATCTCATTTGTTGAAGGTTTGCCCCTTGACTTTCACGGAAATAGACACATGGGTTGATTGATGTTGAGTCCTCTACCGTGTCTTTGTCCCTTTCTGACCACTGACACATTTTATGATTTTATGGGTTGTTGTGGGTCGGGTCACTTTGTGCCCCGGACCCGGACTGCCCCGGAGAGTGTTTTACTTTGACGTTTATTTTCTGTTAGGGATTGTTTTATATTTTAGAGACAAAATTCTGTCCTTATAGACAAACAATTAAATAATACAGGACAAGCACAACAACATCTTCGGGTCCTGGTTATGGATCGTAAGGTACTTTATTTCACGTTTAAAATTTGCTCATTGTTCTGTTTTTCAACTTGATTTTTCATTCTCATTTTGTGTACACAAAATGAAGAACACACGGACAGCGAGGATGGTGATCAGGAAATCAAGTTGAAAAACAGAACAATGTGCAAAATATTTTTGGAACGTTAGATAAACGTATCTTGAAGTAGTACTAGATCTAGATCTAGTCCGGGGCAGCCCAGGGGTAGTCCCGGGCACAAAGTGATCCGACCCACAAACAAGTCAAGCTTAGAACCACGGACACAAATGATGGAAAAGGCAAAAAAGATAGAAATCATTTCATGTTTTTTTAATTGCATTCTCAGAATGAAACAAATCAAAACTATAAAACACAATAGAGTTTGTTTGCACTGAGTAATTTATAGACATAACGCTAATAATATAATCCTTAATGTCACATGTCTAACAACGTACACTATAATGAAAACAATGAACTTGAATTGGACATAAAATAGCCGTCACTTTTGAAAACCCATATACCAAACCTAAACAACCCCAATATTATGGAATACAGGGAGAAGAAAAAAAACCACCCGCATACACACCGACAAAATCAATTCTTTTAGACTTTTAGATACTAGTATGTGAGTCGAGTGTGGTCGTAATAAATACAATTTTTAAAATTGAAGATACAGAAATTATTCATTTCATAGTGCTTGTCATGATAACAATGAAATATGAGATCACATTCCGGTTGTTAAAGCCAGCAAACTGCATGCGATATGACTTAAAGATAAGTATTTGAATTTATCATTTCCCACTAGACCTTATTACCATGTTAAAAGAAAAAAAGAAAAAGTTGCTTTTTCTCATACAAAATGATGTCATCACCATAATGTGAGTAAACCAAAATCACTATCTTTAAAAACTACAAAAAACAGGAACAACATCAACAAGAATTTCATTGTTACAATCCAGACTTTTTAAAAAGTGCCCAAGTGATGAGAATTCAATGGAAAACGAAATTCCTTCAGTCAAAATAAATAATATTACAATACAGGCGCAGACCTGCCAACCGTTAGAAAATTTTATGCCAGACACCCAGCTCTGCAAAATCCTACCTTTGTGGCAAAAAAAACTAGCACAGCTCATCATAACCAAAGTAGAGTACCTATCCTATCATCGAGAGGAATTACGAAGTCACGAGGTTATAAATTCACATTATCATTGAAGTCACTTGACTACGATCTTTCTTCAAACCAAGCACGAGCAATGACATTCCTAATTTCAAAATATGTGACAGTGACGACAGTCTTGACAAAAATCAGGTGGATTGGCAGGTCTGCAGACGCGTGTCAGTGACAAGATGATAAATGAGACGCGTCAAGTTTGGCTAGAAGAATATCTGACTGCTCATTGTGTGCAGGGTTCAAATCCGACCGATTTGTTCTAGTAGGCCCAGGCGGCCTGGCACAGGCCAAGCCTGACGAGTCCTAACAACAATGTATTTAGTCAATGCAATGGCCCTACACTCTCCATTCAAACACCCAAGATTATTTCTCTGCCTCTCTCTCTCTCACATACACACATATATTCTTGTTCAATGAAAACAAAATTTTACAAGTGAATACAATGCACTAATATCCATACCATTAGCCAGGTCACACCAAGCACACACACCACGCATATCTATACATTTGGAACACACGCATTCATTGTCATTAGCAGCCAATAGGAAAAAAAAGCTTCAACTTCAAGTAGAGTCTCTATGTTCACATTTCCCCTGTTCGATCCCACCCCCTCCCTTCCAATCATGTTCAAAGGATCAAGACCACGTTATGACGATAAACTTCAGACCATTTCCCAATTTTGATTTTTGGTAATTTGTCGAAGCCCTTTTCCTAAATTTCCAATCCGGGTGGTACCCCCCCCCCCCCCCCCCTCCCACACTCATTCAGACCTCATCACCAATCGCTTATCCCGAAGATGACCGGTCTGCTATTTGACCTTGACCCTTGCTGACGTCACTGATGCAGGCAAATTGACCTTCCAAATTTTCTTTCCACAGGCTGACCTGGAACAGACAGGGGGAAATAACACATTATAATTAACAACAACAAAATAGTTCAATCAGCTTTATTAGAATCACATCCCACCATGTCATATTATGATAAATTAACATCTCCAACTGCAACTCGTTATTTTTGCAATGTAAAAAAAACATGTACCCAACAATTATCAAAAACAAAGCACAATGATAAAAGATTGGACCTGTCACACGAGTGGCAACGCAATATGGCTAGGCAATTTCTTTTTTAACAATTAAGGATAAAACTAGATATAGCTTACTATGGACTGTACTTTGCAAGCAACATTTACTATTCCTCACTCACAGAATATGTTATAAAAACAAACATCTACAATAACACAGACACTTTAGAAATTAAGTGGTGAAAGTGGCAAACAAACCCCATTTCTGTCACTTAAATTATGCTACATATCATTTTGATTTCCTGCCCACCCTGGCATGGAGTGTGAAGGGGAACAGGACGTGAGTTGGAAGAACATTTTAAAATTTTAACTTAATGAACATTTTTAAGTGAAAAAAATTTTTTAATGAATCAACGAGTCTGATGATTGATTTTTACTTTGTACGTTACATACAGAGTTGGTCCCTACACTGTTTAATTATGGTATTACAGGGAACAGATAACAAACAAACAAACGTTACATTAAGTAGTGTCATTTCAGATGTTCTGAACATAGAAATAGTAATCTCATTTATTACCAGTATTGTTATTACTATCATTTTGTTTCATATTATCATATTATATCCACGTCACTAAATACATGCAAATCCTTTGCCTTCTGCACCACTAGCCAGGGAAATTCACTAACAACTGACAACTCCCTACCTTGTTATCACCACCAGAAACAGCCAAGATGTTGCCAGTGGCCGACCAGCTCACATGCCACACTACATCATCAAATTTGTGTAACAGCTTGGGGATCCAGGAGGTGCTGACTCCATCGTTTGTCCAGATTATCACACGACAGTCCTGGTCAAGCAAAACAAATAGTAGAGAGAAAGTTACAGGCAAAGTTGAGTGGAATCACGATATGGTAAATAACATAAGCTACTTCATCACAAACATCTTTTCTTAACAAATGTTAATATTAATATTATGCAGCATATCTTAATTGTCCCTGGTCTATGCAAAAGCAAAAGGCAATTTATAAACATTCCTGTACATAACAAACTTCATTTCCTTATATGTTTTGAGAATTGTTTAAGTTCAAAGGGGCTATGATCAATATCCTATATTGAATCAATCCAGCTGAGATGTAGCAGCTCTCATGGCTACTAACCTCATATTTAAGTCAATATCAGGACAAAGAGAGAAAAAAAGAAGCTGTAAAGGCAATAATGAAAATGAAAACAATACAAATATAAAGAAAGCTTGACCGACCTGAGAGCAGGAAGCAATGACAGACTTCGAGAGTCCTATGGACGGTGCCCAGGCCACATCCCTGACCCAATCACTGTGTCCACTGCCAGGTCCACTCTCGTGGGTCTCGTGGAGCTTCTGCTCCTCCACCCACTGGCCGTTGTCTTCTCTGAAATGACACAAAGATATATTTAAAGCGCATGCAGATGGTGCAGAATCACAGTCTACAAATAATTTACGAATTTAGAATCACTATTGGTGTATTGTCGACTTCAGATTGACAAAAAACAATGGGCAGGAAGTCTGCACTGAATCACGTCTAAGTAATGCCAAAGTTATACCATGTTCCTGGGAATTAAACAGATAGAAAATAGTAGCAATTATTTCCTATACACGCCTCTTTTCATTACTGATGAGTTGTAGACATGTTTCTCCCTTTTGACATGTTGAAGCGATATTCAGATTGAGAGATCAGAAATGCAATGGTCTAGAACAAGTATACCAAAGTCCCAAAACCTTTGCAGATACATCAACCAAGGGACGCAACTGTTAAAATAATGTTTTCTCAATAAAAATTTACATGGGTATCTGCCCTTGTGTAACCAAAGACAAATCAAGTTTTTCTTCAGGTTCACATCTTTTGTTTCATTTCGATGAAAAAAAGTGGTGGGGATGTCATGGCAAATTGAAGTGTGTAGTCAACAAAGCCAATTATATTTAGAAATTGTTAAACTTATCCTAACAACATTAAAATTTTAATTCCTGAACACCCTTGAAAAGGCAAAGACCTGCTTAACAACTTTCGACAAACAACCAATAACAACCACCTGACCTCCAAATCAAAGTATTTATTTTTGAATGATGTTTCAATTCTATGATTCAATTTTCTTTGATCTTTTTTAAATGATGTGTCCACACATTTTGTACAGTTTCGTTTTGTGGAAACACATTGTTGCTTCTGAAATAAAGCTCCTTTCAAAACTTACCTCCAAATCTTGACTAGGTTATCGCATCCGCCGGATACGAAACGCTTCATTCCTTGCTGTTTGGCACCCTGTTCAAACAAAGCATTGGGGGCAGTGGCTGGGGCCCAGCTGACAGCATTGCAGCCAACCTGTAAATAATATAAATATAGGTTATTGTTATATTTCTAACCCAGGATTCAAAGGTGCGGTTTTGTCCCATCAACAGAGAAAAATATTCTAAATGTAATTTGATGTGAACAAGGGAGTTCTTAGGCAACAAGGATCAAAAACTTAACCAGGGGTATCCACTGATACTGATATGCAACAAAGACAAGCAACGCTATACTCAAATCCATAATGGTCCAACGACTTACACTGTGTGCTTCATTGATTGTCTGTGTGTCCCAGGTACCGTCTCCAGTACTGGAAATAATAGAGATGCAACCATCAGAGCTGGCACAGGCCAACATCAAGCCGTATTCGTGAGGTGCAAAACTGACCGAATTAACTGGGGAGTAAAAACAATATTGTTGATTGTAATGTTATATATATAATCAAGCCATGTGAAAGAATGGTAGTAGAATATTGAACACGACAATGAGAAAGGGCTTCAAAGTGAACAGTTTTTACCTCTCTTCATAATTACCCCCCAAAAAAGCTTTATTAAATATATCCACAAAACGAGCCCAATCAATACTGATTTTCAGAAATTACAAAAACAGCAGCTTTGTAATATTAACCATGATGTATTGTAACTCAAAATATGAAATTTATTTTTTAAGCATAATTTCAAGCATCATGTAAACAGTTGTTTCATCACAAATGAACGAATATTGATACTAATGATCGGTCATGAAAGAAAACGGAGACAAAACCCATAAAAACAAACAAACAAAATAATATAGTCCGTAGCCAAGTGGTTAGACTACAGGACTTGAGATAAGAGTCCCTAGGAAAGACTTCTTTACACACACTGATTCCCTATTTGACACAGGTGTGAGTGAGCACCCTACTATACACGCATATAAAACTATTGCCATGATCTTCTTGTCTGATACACAACACTACCAGGTCTAATTGTGCCGGGTTGCCTGGGTGGTTGAGAATGACTTTGAAAGACAGTCTGCCAGGGGATAAATGATGTAAAGTTTGTGAGCCTGTACTTGCACATTGCTACCGACGAGTAACCCATTATATCTATGTATATATATATCTTTATGATTACCTACCAGATGAGCTATGATGCGAGTACTCATACAATTTCCCCCAGGTGCCATTTGTTTCTTTCCATATGATGACCTTCCTGTCGTAGCCACATGAGGCTAGCATGCTTCCAAACATTGGGTGGGCCCAGGCTATCTGCCATACTGGGCCTTCATGGCTGAGGAGTAACATGGAGACATACAATTACAACATATATATAAAAGTAAAAGCCAAGGAGTGAGTGAGATAAAAAATAAAAAGGAGTTACGGAATAACGACCTGGATAAGAAGACAAAAGTATTTTCACAAAGTTGATATATAGACAATAAAAACTATTTTAAACCTCTAGCCAAAAAGGAGGACTAGAAGGGGAGGGAGGGAGAGAGATGGGGGGGGGGGGGTAAAAGGTAAATATATATGTGAGAGATAAAATAAAGAATATATGTGCGGTGAATGTAACGGAGGTGGGTGTTTGCTTTAACTTACAATTAAGGAGCAGTATGGCAAAAGAAGAGATATAAAAAAGGAAAGGAACAAATAAAAGGTGGTGTCGCAAAAAAGAAAAGAAAAAAAGAGAGAGGTGAGAGAACGAAAAAGAAAAAACATTTTCATATAAATATCTTAAGGTTCTTTTATTCCTTTAGGATACAACAATAAAATAATCTCAATGATGGTGATGAGGATAATAAAATAACCGAGGCTACAGGAACTTGCATAGAAAACAAAAAGACAATATAATAGTAACAACATACCCTTGTAAAGTGGCAATGAGGCTTTCTTGATTGTTGCTAACTTCAAATATTTTGATCAGTCGATCAGAAGAGCAGGTTGCTAATTTTGTTCCATAGTAATCCAACTGTGCGTCATGCTGTAGATAAAATATATAAATGAACGTTGATCTAAGTCTTATTCATAACAAAAAATAAATCTATAATAACATATATTCTATTAATAAAAATTTGTATCATTACAATCACATCAAATTTGTTTCAAATTTTGTGTAGAAATATATTGACATTATAAAAGGCTACATAATACATATATATTATGAATTAATAATATATGAATATGATTTTTATTTTTTTTAGAAAAGTTATAAAGCTAACAAACTTTTACCTTTTTATAATATATTCAGCTAAAACACAAATATATGGAAAATCTAAGAAATTATATGTATAAAAACTAACTTAAATCTTACTCACCTGTTTTGTTTTTAGAATTTAGAAAAAACAAAATTTTAAAGTATCTTCTTAATAATTTTCACCTTAAAATTAAAAATGTCACCCTGGCATTGGGCTCTATGAAATGTTCAAAATGTATTGAATGTGTAGTGAAATCTCTTTTTTTCCCCGATCTAATTTGGGATTGTAACTTACGATCATGTCCTCATGGGCCGTATCCACTGAACTGATGACGGACACCTGAATAAGGAAATGAAAACATAGTATATAAGATCAACCTCAATCTGCTACTATTAGTACTACTATGAATAAAAAGATATTACTATTACTACTATTACTCAGTACTGACCAGTCTAGAGCTGGGTCCATTCACTAACTCTGCTCGTCGTCCATAATAATCATACCCTGAAACAAGGAGCAATTTGCAAGACGCAGATTCTAGTTTCTAATACAATACTGCCATACTTCTAGTGATATGAATACAACACTCATCATCAACAACTCAACACTAGGTGAAAACCAACGCAAATCGGTTGTTATTCTTAGTCTTAGCGAGGTAACACACTCATCACTGGTTACTGTTTATAATAACAACACTACGTTCGCGTTGTAAATCAAAGTGAATAATGGTGAGTTGGTTTTTATTAAGATTGATTTAGTCATCAACACTACCATCGTGTCTGTTGTCAGCAGAAGGCTGTGTGTGGTGGAGAAAGGTAAGTTTGGTCTAACTCTAACATTAGAATTAGAATTAGATCTTCTTGTCCTTGTTGATGAGTTGGTTGAGTTGATGATTGATGTTGTTGATGACGATGAGTTGATTGATGACTCGACTACTACTAGACTACTGTCACTAGGTACTACTAATACTACTAATAATTTAATAAATTGTTATATTTGTGATTGTGATACTATACAAATACTATACAACATTTCACAATGTAAAGTAAACAAGACAACTTAACCAAATAGAAAATAGCTAATATTTATCTGGAAATAGATGGTCTAAGTCTAGGACTAGACTAGACTCATTCATATTTTCATTTTTAGAAGACCGGCCAGTCACTGTACTGTACTACTGTTGATATCGAAATTGGGTTCTGCATCAGCAGACTTTGTAGAAATATTATTATAAGGCCAATATTATACAAAGAATAAAATGAAAAAGGCAAACATAAAACGGCAATGTAAACAATTCACGTAAGTCTTACCATCTTTCCGATCTGCTGTAAACTCAATCAGACAAAGATTCAATATGCAATCGACGGCAACGTCAGGAGTGAAAATAACACAGTAGGAAATAGTCTAGATGAGTAGATAATCCAGACCGGAACTTATGTGTTCAGGGACACGACAGAAAAAGAGTCTATTTTGAACGTGGCAAACAATTCAATGTAACTCTTCCACTTTGGAAATTATTATGGTCTTATAGAAGAGCTTCCACTTGCATCTCCAGTACCCTAAAAGCTATCGAAAGCTGCCCTCGCATTGCGTGTTCAAAGCGCTGTGTCATACAATCCCAAATCACAACTCCATAATTTAAACTAAGGGCACTTTAATAATGGAAATGGAACGTTTGTTATTCAATGAAATGCATTTGACTTTTGAATATATATAAATGATATACACTTTAATGACGACGACGATGATGGTGATGATGATGATGATGATGATGATGATGATGATGATGATGATGATGATGATGATGAT
>JARFNW010119396.1:0-12578 GCA_031763155.1 Dirona albolineata
CCCCCCCGCCCCCCCCCCCAAGCGGTTTGTTTTAATTTGCTGTGCTTCTCAGATACATAGTTCTATAGGTGGGATATTTCATCCATCCATTGATAAAAATCTTACCTCTGTTACATTGACAAACAAGGTTGAGATGTTAGGGTCAATGGAGACGTTGCTTGCATTGTTATAAAAAGATTCATCGCCTCCAACTTTTAATCTGAAGATGTGAGATAAATAAGATAAATGGTGACACCATAAAAATAATTCAAAAAAATAATCCAACCACAATTGGAATTTTTGTCTTAATACTGGAGCATTTGCTGTTAAAGTTTGATATATTATATGCTAACAATTTATTCAACTAATGTGCTCGGAGCTCCATTTTGATAACATTTTAGTAAAGAATAAAAAAACAAACATGTCAAAGTTACTGTAGAAAAAAAATAAATTCTAAAATAAAAAATCCCTTGATTGACTAATATTTAATACACAAATTTTTATGTCACTCATGTTTTGGAGCCAAAGAAAGATGTTTCCCAGTTTGATATAACATCCCCAATAACGTCTGATATAACACCCTTACACCATTGGATATAACACCAACGCAGACCTGCCAACCAAGTGACCAACCTAAATGGGACCATTAACTTAAAGGCGGTGAAACCAGGTGCACACACAAACAGACCCCTATGTAAATTTAAACCACAGAAAAAATCACCAAACTGGCAACAACAACAGAATTCTTCTTCCAACCCCAGGTATAAGGCAAAGAATCAATGTTTGACAGATCGCCCATAATACATTTGAAGGTGGACGCATTTTTAAAGGGTCACATTTCATATGTCAAAAAAAAAAACCACATGCAAAGCAAATCTCTCATAAAACCAAGTAACCTCTCTGAATATCCCAAAAGACTTCAATTCAGCAGCAAATTGAACTGAACTGTGAAATGAGTTTTTAAAAATTATTGAATGAGTTGGTTGGGGTTTTTTTGGCACCCTGTTGCTTTTCATTCCCACTGCATCATTTGTCATAACACCCTTATAATGTTTGGTACAGTCTGAAAAGAATAAAAGTCAATAACAGGCGACAGCAACAGATATCAAGAAACAAGACTAAATGATCTGTCTTTTATAAGGTAAAGCTGGAATATTTGCATTGAAATAGCCTTTTCATACAAGCAAAAAAAATAAAACAAATAAACGATATCCAAAAAGCCAAAATATTCTACCTGTTGGTACGCAACTCTCCCTTCCTTTCTAACGTGGTAGATTTTTCCAACTCCTCAAGCTGTTTTCTGCTTTCATCCCTGTCCAACATATCTATGGTCAACGGTATGCGTAAACCTCTGAGGAGGAAATCATTGATACAGACTGGTAAAAAAATCAAAATGAAAACCAAAGTAAATTTTGAAGAAAAAAATATATAAATGGACAATTTATGAGACAAGATAAGATAAAATATACTTAAATAATTTCAAGGGGGAAATTATATAGCGTTGACAACAGCTCCGCTTTAAAACATGGTATTACATTAATAAATGACTTACATCAAACATTACTGATATAATACATTCATTCATTCAATCATATAGACCCTATACTCATAAAATGCAAATAATTTACATAACATTTGCGACCATAATATATTACCAACGTGTTGCTGTTTTCTGAAAAAAGTTTAAAAATTTTTTCTGCAAATCTTTTTGAAGATAAGATTTGAAGAATGCAATGGGCAAAACTATTGACGAAGACAAAATTCATATTCTGGTTCAGAGAATGCTCATTATCCAAGATATAGGCAAGCTTCTAAGTATCAAATTTTAATCATATGTTATTTAGATTATTTAAAATACAAACTTTCTTACACTTCTTTCACATTTTACGTCCCTTTCCATCACTTGTAAGAAAACATACAAGCTGGCACCTCCTGTTCAAAGACTGTCTACAATATGATTGGTGTTGCAAAATCTGGAAAACTTCAAAAGGTCTTGAGAGTCCTGTCTAGAATTTCTCCCTAGAAACTTCCACCTCCTTGGCTCAGTGGGCTGATCCTTGCTTTTTGTTACAAATCATGATCCATAGAATTTCCAGGTCTGTATCAAGCCCTTGGTCGGGCACAGACTTGCTCTTATCTGGATGAGTCTTACCTGGGGATGCACACTTATGCCTTCTACCTTGCACACTGTCCTCAGCCATACACAAAGCTGGACCCTACTATTTAATCATGAAATGACAGGGAACCGACAAAAAAACAAAACAAGCCTCCACCTCCCAAAGCCACATTACTATCCAGTCCACTACTCTGGGAAATTTATCATACACCATCCACCCACCTCATTTTGATTGCACAATACACTCCAGGATGAATGCCGTCCTGTTTCCCTTCAAACTTTCCTTGGAACTCCACAAATGCTCTGCAAGGGGACACAAACCAAATCATATCACATGTATAATTGATCCTCTAAACATCCTCAGGGTCCCTGTGAATAGCCACTAAAAGTAGTAAGGTAATGTGCAGTGATGAGAACATTTAACAAAAGCAAAACTGCTCCTTCTATCAATAACAAATCATAATAAACACTGACTCACAGAATGTCTTTTCTAAATGTCTCAAATCGCTACTGTGGCCCCAATTATTCTCTGCACCTTGGGAATGATTCATGAAATACTTGAATGTGCACAGTGAGAGAAACACAAATTCGACTTTGTCACTTTTACATACATGAAAGCCTATCTTTACATTTCACTCACCAATGAGCCATTCTGAAAAATTGTTACATGTTTTATCAAATCTAATTTTCCAAATGACGTGTTAGAACCTTTAACTGATGCAAATACCTTGAATCTCCAAAGCTAATGGTTGGAGGTGGTCCCTCCCAGCAAGCACTAAAAATGTCTCTGATTTGTTTTCCATACAAAATGCCTTGGTTCATCGGTAGACCTTTCACCTGAAAAAAAACAAAACGTACACGTTATCCTTTCAATCCACCATATTGTAGATAAAATACAATGTACTGCAAAAGCTCCCATACATTATTTAGAATTTAAATTGCCCATGCTCTTATTTCATATCAAAATCAATTTCAAACACATTTAAAAATAAGAGTATCATACCTTATCACTATTGGGTTCTGGAAATGTCTTCCATTAGTCTTTCTCACTGCCATTTTGTCATAAATGTAATATCAAAAACCAATAATCTATAATCAATCCTGGGGGGTGGCATAGCCCAGTAGGTAGCCAGTCAATCTGCTGTTATGGGCAAGGCGGTTGGTGCTGTAGCAGGCATGGGTTCGAACCACATCCCCGTTTTTAACAATATCTTTTCTTTTTTTTTGTCTATTGCCTCTTTCTCGTGCTGCATCCTTTTCCTACAACCATTCTGTTTATTGTCAATGACTGCCCCCTATTCATTCATTCTGCCATGATCTATGAGACACATTCAAAGTAGGCTAATACTAGAAAGAAAAAAGGAATTTTTCTCACCAGACAACTACACACAAACCATAATGTACATTGTTGTAATCTTTACAAATGGCCACACCTCAAATCTAATACCTTTAATGAATGTGTAAAAATTTTTTTTTTAAAAAGGAACAGAAATGCTCAACAATTCTGAGATAACTGACAACAGATTTGTCTCTTTCAAAAGCTAAAAAAAAATAGATTTCAGTTTCAATTCACGCATCCAGTTTTGTCGCTGCAGAAAGCACTGCCCCCTCTGTTTGACAGGTTAAACCAGAACATCAGGTACTATAATCCACACTATGTTTAAACATAAAATGAGGGGCATACCAAGACAGTTCTGCGAGGGTCATTACTGCATAAAACCTTGACAGCCTCCTCTTCGTCTAAATTTTCTTTGATGGCATAATTTGGGTAGAAGGCACCACACAGCACCATCTGGGAGGTTGGAGAGAAATTATCATCAATCAGTCAATTAGCTTCAATACAAAAATAAGTTTTCAAATAAATAATCAATTAGAGATAAACACAACAAAACTATATTTCCTGAAAGATACTGAATGTTTTGTTTTCAGTGATATCCATTTAAATTTTTTTTTAAAACACAACTTTTTTACCTTCAAAATGAGTCGTTCCATTGGATGTGTGTGCATTCGTTTGAAACTTGGTTTTTGCTGCGGCATTAGAATGTTGAAACGCTCTAGTCTCTGTTTCAATTCTGTCACCAGTTTATGAACCTAAATATATAACAAATCAAAATAAATGCATGATTATCAGTTATGATGACATTAGCATTGACAAATTTTTTATTCCTCTCACAAAACTTTACTAACTCACTTCCCAAAACTTGAAACATCATGTTAAAACCAAGATTGCCCACACATGAAAATAATCTGATCTGTTAGATCACCTTGCTTAAGTTACAATTTTCTGTTACGTGACTGAAATTATATAGCAACTGACTACTAAAAGAACATTTCAGAGTTAAACTTCTTCACCTATCAAAAATAGCATTTTTGTTTTGTTTTCCGTGTTTTTTAGCTGAAGAAGGGGAAACCTAATGCTCTTGTAATTGTTGGTTGCTTCACTCTTGAAGCTACGCCATCTTTTTTTTCATTCTTTTTGTTCAGATCATTAGCTCCTGACAGCCCTCATTACATTGCTTAAATTCCTTTACATGTTGGCAGAAATATTGATTCACATTTAATGGAAATAAAATAGTCCAATTTAATTCTTATGACTGGATTCCACATCAACCCAACATACCTCGTGCATTGTCTTGATCTGAATGTAACTTTTCAAGCCCCACTCACGTTCACTTTCACCAACTCGCTGGAACATCTGCATCTTCATTCGGTTGTCCCAAACCTTACAGGAGTTTTTAAAAAATTTTAAAAAATCATTTTCATTCTTGACACCAAGATGCCACCTTTCAATTGGTCTGAAATGCATTATATCAAATAATTCATTCATGAAGCAAGTCGTATGGTAATGAGCCTCTCCCCTTAGCTAGAAGACCATGGCCTCATTCACAACTTGCCCACCACATCATTCCCAAGAACTCTTCTGTACCATTTATAAAAAACAAGGAAAATGGTGTAGCTTCAAAGGTAAAACAAGTGACAGAACAAAGAACATTCCGGGTTTCCCGTCACATTCTGTGACTACTTGAGCTGCCATACTTTTGTGTTGTGTATTTTGTATTGTGTTTGTTCGTTGATGCAGGGGAAACCTGAAACGTTCTTTGTTCTGTCACTTGTTTTACCTTTCAAGCTATACCATTTTCCCATTTACCTTCTGTTTGAATTTTTAGCTTTTGACAGCCCTCATTCCTTACGTACCATTTATCAGCAGCATAAAAGTCAATCATGTTTGTCACCTCCTAAATCACTAATTTTGGCATTCAGTTGAAAGAATAATTTCAAAAGATGTATTGTGGTCTACAATTCAAAATATAATTTTTTTAAATATAAATATGTATAATGTGTGCAGATTTAAGGGTACAATCTTACTTTGTAAGCATTGACAATGGCAATACAATCACTCAGTGAGTTGTCAGACCAACTCAGTTTTCGTCTGTGAAATAAAACAAAGAATCGTGAGAATGGGACACACAGATACTAAAATTGATATGCAGATAAAGATATGTATCAATCCTTATAGACTGATAGCAATATTATAGTAATTTGCAGAGCCAACAATTTTTGGGTGAAACAATGTGTTTTAGTTACATGATCCAAGTCATATTGTAGGCAGCACAAAGTAAAGTATATCTGCCACAGAATTTGTGGGCCAAAGCCTTGTAATCACTGGAAGGCCCAGACAACTCTCCATTTTACATGCTCAATTGTGATTAGTTCATAGAGAGTGGTAAAGTCATGTCATGCAATATGTAACTATAAGGCAAGTACAAGGCAACTCACTTGAAAGCTTGAAGTCTCGAACTAAAAGGTCTGGCAAAAATGCTTTTGACGGAGAGAGCAGCAGCTACAAAACACAGAAAATAAATGATTTGTTAAAATGCACTTCCAACATCAACCCAATGATAGAAACATAAAAATTGTTCAAATATCCTATTTTCCCCAATAGATTTTTATTCAACGTTAGTCCCACCTCACAAAATAGACAATCAGTAACATAACATGGTTCTTTCTTACAACTGTCCACAGTGAGTCAGTGTTAAAGAATATTGTAGCACAATATGTCAAGCTATAAAGGGTGTACATGACAAATAGAAGTAAATCCAAAATGGCAACAAGGACTAACACCACTCATCACCTTACGCATGGCTAGAAAGACTCTGCATCAGAAATTAAACAACGAGCAGGTGATGAGCCCAACGCCGCCTTGAAGAATACCATAGCATATTCTTACAACTGTCCACAGTTTTCTTCTTTCCCGTTCACATAACTATCCACAGTGAGACTGAGTGAGTCAGTGTTAAATAATAAAAGTATCGGAGATGTCTGCCATTCAACGAGTAGGGGAGCAAGATGTACTTACCAATAATAACACACTCTTCTAAAACACCAAAGACATGGCCCAAAATCATCAGCTTGCCAATACGTATGTCCACAGGCAAACCCGCCAACACACGTCCCACAAATGTCAAGTCTCCATCGTATGGATTGGAGAAGTCACCAATTGAGGATGAAATTGCACCAACCTGCAAATACAAAATGTTATTGTCTCAACAGCTGTGACATTTTTTTTTTTAGGTAATCATTTTTGACATTTTCTATGCAAAATAAAATGCAAATTTGTTTGTTTATATTCACAAAATAAGTGGAAAATAAAACTGAACGTTTTTGACTTTGGGGTTTCGAATTTTTCGAATTTTTATTTGAGCATCAAAATTGATATACATTGACAATTAACTCATGAAAAAGAAAAAATATAATAACAAAATTAAATATAGAGCATATCGTCAATATACTCTATGCCCTTAACAATGCTTCATCTATCCCTCAGCAGACCATGACAAGACTAGTTTTCCATGGGGAGCTTACAGTAGGAGCTGCATGATAGGCCCATCGCTACTGACATTCTTACAATATTCAACAAATGATTGACAATATTTAAAAAGTGACCTACCTCTTTCAGACTAAGGATAGTGCGTTCAATGTCCTCCAAGTTGGGTGGTGATAGTGCCAAAGCAAGAAGGGCCTTTGGTTCTCCCATATCAAATATCTTTGTTTTTAGGATCAATGGCTCAAGTGGCGAGCGCTTGAAAGATGACCAAGAAAATAAAATTGTGTTCATGGCCTGAATATCTTATAACACCAATTCAGATATATGAGAATAAAAAATACACAACCTTAAACAACTCTATGTTTATTTCAGACCGTTTCATTTCAACCAGTAACTACCAATACATTAGCATCAAAAACATTGGAAGACATGAAAATCTCACCTGCATTTCTGGGATGCCATAATCTGGGAGGACGGATTTGTAAAACCAGCGAGGCACCATGAAGTACACGCGTCCATTAGACACACGACCTGCCCTGCCTTTTCTTTGGATCGTATTTGACTTGGACGCCCACTCCAGCTGGAGATGTGTGTAGTTTGTCTCTGGGTCACAGCACAAGTTCTTTGTCAAGCAGAAATCAATAACTGTGGAAATAAATGAATACACAGATATCGTTGTTTATCAAGTCCTAAGTTTCCTGCGGAGGACAGATCACTGTCAGAGCTCTTTGCAGAAAAGATCTTATTAACATTAATTCTTTTCATCAAAAGTCTGAAAATTTTCATGTGTGAATATTTTCTTTAAATGACCAGATTTGCTTTTTTTAAATGTATTTTTTTGTTTTTATTTTTTTCAGAGATTAAAATGTCATAAAGTGTTTTCAAAATATGAATCACATTTTTAATCATAACTTTCCATGAAAATATTACTTACCATATTTGATGTCTGGTACAGTAATGGAACTTTCAGCAATGTTAGTTGATATAATAATCTATCATAGAAATGAGAACAAGACAGAGAAAAAACCTGTTTCAAATTCATTCATCAAATTTTTTGAACAAGGTAATGAAAAATGAATCAATAACAATTCAAAATGTCACTCACTGAGATGATCATATTTCACATTAAAACATTTTATTTCGTTTGAAATTCAAATATTAAGTCATATACTGACAACATGCTTTGTAAGAATCAGCGATTTGAAATCCATAATCTGTCAATTTTACTATTTTGCCTGGCATTGGCCTTTGGTCAAGCCCTTGCA
The DNA here is from genome assembly GCA_031763155.1 of Dirona albolineata. Taxonomy (NCBI): domain Eukaryota; kingdom Metazoa; phylum Mollusca; class Gastropoda; order Nudibranchia; family Dironidae; genus Dirona; species Dirona albolineata. The sequence continues at coordinate 8,186 of JARFNW010119396.1, forward strand.
TGCAGATTTGGATCTTTTGTCAGAGGGATCCCAGTTTGCATGCGGGTACCCTATGCAGCATTGAGGACTGAACAATGGAATCGTTTTTAAGCTGCTGGGATCTATGAAATGATGCTCTCCACCAAAAAAGATCTTAAGAAAGTTATTCACTGAGAGTGACTAATAAATTCTGGACTTTATTAGGCAAGCTATGCCCTGTGGCGTCGGTAACCATGTGGTAAGGCTACTAGACGAGATGGTGAGGTGCTGAGTTTGAATCCTAGCATTGCTAGGTTTGTTGAGACCTTGGGAAAGACTCTTTACACATTTTTCTTCACTTGACTAAGGTGCGAATGAGTACCAGGCTACACGCAGAGAAGGTATCCATCAAAACGCAAGTATGATGTGCCCAATAGGCTGCTCTACAGTATGCTCTTCATGGGAGTTGAGAGGGACTTTAAATGACACAGCCAGAATATGCTTCTTGGTCAATATTGGCATATTTGCCCACTAAGTTTTCTGTGGGAGCTACCTCGTCTTTATAACAAATAACAATTTGCAGCATATTATTCACCTTCCTATAGCCATGCCTTGGCCGTACAAACACTTTCTTCTGTTCAAACAAAGTGATGGAGGAATGTAATGGTATTGGGCACACACTGGAATAGAAGAGATAAAGACAATATTTAAAACTTTACATCAGAAGTGGCTAGACTTGCTGTCTACATAAGATTTGTACCACAGTTTTAAGAGTAAAGAAAACATACCACAGGGGCATATGATGAGAAACAATAGAAACAAGGGGACAACAATAAGAAGCCAACAAAATCAGAGAGAGAAAAAGAGGCGATGAGGGAATAGGAAGAAGTACAGGATGAAGAATATGAATAAATTTAATTACAATGAATAGTCAATATTACACTTCTAGTGATAAAAAAAAGATTGTACATAAAAATAAGGAAAATATCACTCAAAATTGGTCATGATTGTAGTAGGTTCAACCAAAATTATAGCAAGTACATGAATGAACATAACATAACTTTTAATTCAAACCTTAAAAAATGAGGCATGAGGCATTATCCTCCTCCTACCACTCCCAAGCACAAAAAAAACCAAAACAACCCAACAACAACACAAAACAAACAAAAGTAGATAATACAAACAAAAATGACAACCAAAAAACAACAAAAAACAATCAAAATGAAAAAGTTATTTACAAATGTGTATCCTCAAGGGGTTTCAGCTTTGTGCACATGTTTGTAATCTCTTGCAAGCCTATGGAAGAAAGAGAAATAGATCTGATTTGATTGTCAACTCTCTCAAATAAATAGTAACAGACAAGCACCTACACTTTCGAAGTTTTTCCCGGTCTTCACAAAATGTTCATAATAAACCTTAACACCTGAAATATATATGTAAATATGTCTATCAGTTGAAATGATATTGAACCTCTCTAGTTTTGTAATAGTTGGACTTGCTTGCAACGTTTCTATCCACAGAAATTGGGCCACAATTAGCTTCTTTTAAAAAAATTATCTGACAACAAAGAAGTCATCACAAGAGAATTTTGTCAAACGATTAAAATTGTTCAGGAGTGAAATTTTTTACACTTCCCTTACTGTACAGTTGAAAAAAATGTCACTTACATCAGAAACAAAACGATGGTGAAATTTAAAATAACTTTCACCAGAGATCTAATTTATTCAATTTGCAATTCATTATGAGAGTACTTCTAATATTCAACATTAAACAGGATCCAAAACCAAATTTCCAGAAAAAATTCAACTTGTTGTGTAGTACAGTTTCAAATTAACCCTGACTTATAGAAATGACTCAAATAAAAAGTAGCTCTGCATGGGCTTAACCTAATCATGTAGAAGAAAATAAATTTTTTTTTGACCACATAATATACGGAGAGTTGACTTCCCCTTGCCTGAAACCTTTTGATGAGCTGTAATTGTAAATTGTAAAGTGTTTTTCTCCAACAGAAAATACCCTCTTAACGCACTTTTCCAGCATATAAGACCTTGAAATAATTTCTTAAAGACCTACTACAAGATTTGTTTCCACTGTCTGTTTATATGACTACTGAACTTCAGCAGCTACTGCCACCACTACTACTAGGGCTGTCACTGGCACAGGAAGGTCCCAGGGGTTTGTATCATGGGATAAATGTTTTCAAAACATTTCAATTCCAAGTCATTGTCCCACCTGTTTTGCTGTAGATGGACTTAAAATAGAAGATGCCAGCTGTGATATGACCTTAGAAGGCATTAAACTATTACGTATAACTACATTGCTAATAACAGCCATAACGACTTACCGGGTAGGAAGATGAGCACTGAGCCACGAAGGGATGCAAAGTTTGTTTTTGAATCTTTACTGTTGAAAAATATAAAAGGGTAATTTATATTTGTCTTTTATATTCTCTTAACCATGCAAAATCCCCCAATTTATATAAAATATTTATGCAAGAAAATTTGCATTCTTAAACATAATATTCTATGATCCATAAAATTTTTGATAGATGCTTAGAATTGTTTTTACTTTTTTATATAAAATGTAATATGTGCTTTTATATTGATGTATGTGCGCCTAGAGCTATCATGTGATCGGATTGGGCGCAATATAAATAAATTTCATTATTATTATTATAATGTTCTATGGTTGTAGCCTGCTCTGGTTGGTAGGACGCATTCAAAAACCGTAATGTTCTATGGTTGTAACCTGCTCTGGTTGGTAAGACGCATTCAAAAACCGTAATGTTCTATGGTTGTAACCTGCTCTGGTTGGTAAGACACATTCAAAAAAACAAGAAAATGGTACAGCTCAAAGTATCAAACAAGTAAAAAAAACCAAAGAACCTTTCAGGTCTCCCCTTCATCAGCTCACAAACACAGAAAACATAAAAAAACAAGCAGGTAAGGTAAGCTGTTGCTTCGCTGACCAAAGGGAGACCCGAAACATTCTATTTGTTTCATTATTTGCACTTGTACCAATTTACTTTGTTTGTGTGCCTCTTACCACTCTTACCAGCCAGAGCAGGTGAAAACCACAGAACACCAAACCCGTGCCAATTTGAAATGAAAGCCGGTTGGAAATTTTCCCCAAACCCGGTGAATCTAATTCCTGGAAAACCCAAACCCCAAGGCCTGAAGATACAAATGGTGGGCAGAGCGCCACTCACATGAAGAAGTCGTGGTTCCCGTCCTCGTGGAGGCTGCTGCCACGGGACACGCGGGAGTCGCCTGTGTCTGAACGAGGTCTGTGTGTGCTCAGGATGTGGTCGGTGGGGCTGCTGAGAATGGGAAAAAACAGGACATGGTGAAGACGTGGAAAGGACGTGGTGAGGACATGGAAAGGACGTGGTGAGGACATTGGAAGAGGCATTATTATTACCATTATCATTATTATCAACATTATAATTATACTCATCATTATTATTATTATTATTATTATTATTATTATTATTATTATTATTATTATTATTATCAATATTATAATTATACTCATCATTATTATTATTATTATTATTATTATTATTATTATTATTATTATCATTATTATCAATATTATAATTATACTCATCATTATTATTATTATTATTATTATTATTATTATTATTATTATTATTATTATTATTATTATCATTATCATTACAGGTGTCTAACTGACAATACGATAACAGCGATGAAGGTGGTTGGTGGCACAGCATGCTACGGTGTCATTCACGCCTCGGAGTGTAACATATTATTTGTTCCAGACCTCAAGCTGTGTATCATAACGGTGCCATCATTTCTGCCCTGTTTCTATTTCTGACTACTTCATGCCCACCAACCCTTCCATGTAAAAACCTGGGAAAGGTGCCGTCAATTCCTCAGCATTTGTCATGAAAAAAAAACCCCCCGAACAAAAACAAAAATCAAGAGTTAAAGAGAAAAATAAAATATTGGGTGCAAAAAAAAACCAACCCCAAAATACAAATAAAAACCACACAAAAATAGAAAGCACAAACAAAACAAAAAGCCCTAACATTTTCAGAAACAAAGTGGGTAGAAAACCTGAAAACCTGTCTCCCCCATCCCCCAACTTACAAAGCCGATGACACGGACCCTGGGGAGGTAGTGTCCATTGAAGACCTCCAGCTACAACTCCCAGGTGGTGGGTAGAATGACGCTGGACGCTGGTCAGCCTTACTGGGTCTCCGATGGTTGGGGCTACACAGGGGTCAGGGTGGTTTGGAGGGGGGTGGAGGTGGACCAGGGAAGAGATGAAGTAACGATTTTTCGACCCATTCACTGCCTAACACAAATACATTAACACATGGATTTTCTATTTCATTGTCATTATCATTGTCATTATCATTGTCATTATCATTGTCATTATCATTGTCATTATCATTGTCATTATCATT
>JARFNW010119507.1:0-12576 GCA_031763155.1 Dirona albolineata
AGAGAGAGAGAGAGAGAGAGAGAGAGAGAGAGAGAGAGAGAGAGAGAGAGAGAGAGAGAGAGAGAGAGGGAGAGAGTAGTATTGGGCGGGTTGATGGGGAAGGGAGGGCGGAGATAAATAATGACAATAGACCACGTTTCTAAAAGCATGAGGTAATACTCTGTATAATTCGAGCTCCTGATTTATGGTAAGCTCATCTTCCCCAGCAAATCTTTGTTGGGTTTCTCTATATCTTTGATGTGGCTAGTGGACAGTAACTTTGTTTCGTTTCTCCTGTCGTCCATTTAAACTATTTTTGTTACCGCTTGACCGTCTTGAAACAAGCCCGATGTCCAGCACCGAATATAAAATTGCACGGAATTAAGTAAGTCCCTCTAATACAAACGCACATGGGTTTCACATTGGCTATCGCATTAATTGTTTAATTTGAGACAAGCAGGTGATCAACCCACAATGTTAATTATCTATATTATTTCCAAATTGATAGCAGTTAGGTGTCTAGAGAAACGATGTTTAGAATGTGACTACGAAGGTGCTCCTAACATAATTTGGCATGGATGAATTCTGAAACTTTCCTGATCATGTAGATGCAAGACAGGAGACGCGGTGGTCGAGAGATTAAGAACTAGCCACGCACGCCGATGATGGAGGGTTCGAGTCTGTCTTTCGTCGTTATGTTTCTTCCTTGGTCAAGAAATGTAAGTCAAAGATCCTATACTGCGGCTCTGAAATGAACTGCGGATGACTCTTGGTTTATTTCAGTCTTATTTGCAATACGCCCTAAAGACAAAGTGCCGCTGTGGACAAAATGAAAGCAGTATTATCTTTATATTCTATACATTTTTTATGAGGTCATCAAAATCTGTGCTCCAATGATTAATTATACATTAAAATAAAATAAAAACTTCTACGTTTGTGTTTGTAGTAATGCTAGTAATACGAAAGAAGATTAACAATAAATAAACCTTATCGGTGGACTTTTTAGACAAGTAAGTGTAGTAAAAAGTATAGCTACAGAATAAGGAGTAGTCTACTAAATTATGTTTCTGGGAGTGTAGCACGTTGAGCGTACACAAACACTTCCAACGCACAGTAATCATACAGTTTGGGAAATGAATAAAACCCACATAAGTAATGCAGATTTGTATGTATGCAAAGGTGGATTTGACAGGATGTGATCGAAAAAAGCTGATTTATGTCTTTTTATGGGTATCAGAAGAAAAAGAAATCAGAGTTGTTGTTAACAAACAAAAAAAAAAACAAAAAAGACCCAGGAATAATGAAGTTGCTTTCAAGATGAATGCGATATTCCAAAAGAACGACGCCTAAAACATAGACTAATCTTCTTTTCGTGTTTTAAAATCGCCATTTTAGAAGATTGGGGCTAAAGATCACAACCCTTTCCCAAAGAGAAAGATCAGGATTTACGCAACAAATCTTTTGCCTAGAATAGATAGCCTGCCGTGATAATGTTTGCTTTTATGTTTTATTAGATGTTTTAGGATCGGCTTAACGGCGGTATCTCTGTAAGATATAGCTCTTATTTCCCGGAAGGGGCAACATTCCTTTTTTTATCATGATGGAATTTATCTTGTTTTGTTTTATTTTACGACCATGATAAAAGACACAGATGGGTTGATAGTTGTTAGTCTATATCCCGTACACTCACAGGCTCACAGAGTCTACGTCATTTATCCTCAAGCAGGCTATGTCATTTTTAATGCCCCACTTAACATCATACAGCAAAGCAACATGTTAGGCGTATCATACCAACATATGACGATATATTTCTCCATCTACAGCCGGGTACTTATTTATGCCTGAATTTGTTGCTAAGAAAAATGTCTAATAAGGTCTTAACATCATCAGGTCTAACATTTGCAGGATTTGTAAATGGTAACTCACGATCTCGTGTGGTCTCATGGTGTGTCATTGTGAATCGCTCAGTGGAGATAGGGATTACAACACCCACCGAAATCAAGATGCACTTTTAAGCTACACGCCATGTTGCGCAACTCTGTCTAGATCCATTTGGCGTCACATTCATAACTCGTACATAATGACTTCAAATACAGAAATTGACCAAGATATGCGTACTTGGAAACGTCACGACTATAAATAGATCTTGGGAGATCCCCACCCCAGCATCGGTGGTGTCAGACAGACTAAATTAGATGAGGCTCATTAAAGAGATAAGAAGAACAACAGAGGCGGCCAAGTCCCAAACCTATTAACAGACAGGGATCTATCTAAGCCAAGACAAACATAAAAACCCTCAAAACCAAAACAAAAAATCCGAAACAAAATAAAACCAACACACACCCAAAAAATCTGCCTGGGGGGTTAGTCAATCCCCGATGTATTGGAAAGTTTATTCAATACGAATGGATGAATGATTAGACCAACCAATAGTATACGAGAACTATGCGTCAACAATACAATAAATAAATAGATAGTATTATCATACAAATGACGTAAATATTAAATTCCGGCTACTGGAGATTATTGAATTCCCAATCATTGACAATGGTTTTTTATTGGTGAGTCTAGACGGATAACAATCGCTGTGAGAGAAATGCGCACTAATGAATTGCAAAGGCAAAAACAAGTCATTACAAAATGCATATGTGTGGGTGTATGAATGTGTGTGGGTGATTGTGAGTCTGTGGTGGGGGGGGGAGGGTGCGTGGGTGTGTGTATGGATTGGGGTTGAGGGGGGGGGGAGGTTGTGGCGTAATGGATACCATTGCTACTACTTCGTGTATCGAAGGCCTGTGGTTCGGATCCTAGACAAGACGGGCAGGGCATCAGGGACGACAGGGAATCTTGACCACTGTCTGGTGTTTGCAACCACATGATCCACCAAATTTCTCCTGTCAAGGATAGTTGATTGCATGAGCTGATTTTTTTTCCCGCGGGTTCTTTAAAATCTCTTATCCCGCTGTTCCGGCCCCCCCCCCCCCAAATCCTTACCCCGTTCAAATGTCCCTACAATGTCTTCTTTTAGATGCTTCTCTGCTGTCGCCGTATAATGGTGATGCCGATGACGTAGAATCTTAACTTCCGGGAACAAACAATTTCAAAAATTATAATTATTAAAATTGCAGATTCTCGACGGACGAAACACATTTCGCGGAATGTCTGTACCACCATATCACATCAAAGTAATAGTTGATATAACATTAGGGTCCCAGAAAAGTTCCTTATGCTCTGCAGCCATAATATCATCTCCAAACAGTCAAATAAATACCGCTTTGTAGTTTTTTCTATTTCTGACAAAAAGGTCCTACAGGTTACATCTTTTTTTCCCTAGTTTCCCGACCACCCCCCCCCCCACCCCCGACCCCTACCCCTCCCAATGATTTATTTTCATTTCTTATTGCTTTTGATCTTACTTTCAAAACACAAATAACCTTCGTTTCCGTACCTGCCCATGTTTTTCATAATATTATGACTGCCGACGTGACATTCCAACTGGTGCATGACTCCTCTTGTCTACGTCATGCTCCGGATTCATTTGTGTGACAAAATAGAACAGAAACGAGTGTTACTCTATCTAAGCGTATACCTTGTGATTTGTTTTTACATGGAGAGCCGGTAGCGCAGTGGCTAAGTCACTCGTCTTTGGATCGAGAGGTCGTAGGTTCAAATCTCGATGGAAGCTCTGGGTTTTCCCCTCTAGACATTGATCCCATTTTACGGCGCTGCACTGCAGCTGGCGCCTGGGTTATTCCGGTCTGCCTTCGGAATAGACCCTAAAGACAAATTTCCCACCGAGATGAATGAAGGGCATTTGATTTAATTTAATTTCATTAATTTGATTTAACATGTCATTGCATAGCATCGCTGAGCACTCCAGGATTGAAGTTGAGCGCTATATCAATTTACAATTTACTATTTACCATTATTATTTACTAATTGAACTAAATGGAACTAGTTGAACAACTAGAAGTTGGAAGGTGAAGTCAGGACTCAAATTGACTAAGTGTCTCACAAAATAAACGGCATTCAACTATCAGAAATTAGTGGAGCCCGGGATTTATACTTTTCCCATGTTTTGCTTGTGCTTGTTTGCTGACGAAGGAGAGATCCGAAACATTATTTGTTTTGTTACTTGTTTTACATTTGAAGCTATACCATTTCCACACTTATTTTTGCATACTTTTCCCACAGCATTTTGCGTTTTAAGAAATTATTTTAGTAACAAACCGGCTGCTTAAGTTCACGAGGACGTGTTTCTCGTCTGGTCTTCCGACCTGTTTGTTTACCGTTATCGTCTTCAGACAGCCTTCTCAACATTTCCTTTTGATCGTCAATATTGTTTCGACTATCTTCATCCCTACTATCCAAATGACGTAAACTATGGCATGTACAGTCATACCTGTCTTAAAACATGTTCTTAAAACATGCAGAGTATTTCTTCGATTTCACGAAGTTGTTGCACATTATCATATTATTTACCCTGGGAAGATTGAAACATCTGCAATAGCAATGCCAGTGGCAGCAACATGAAGGAAAGGGTAATAAATAACATACATATTTAAATGCCTCTGTAAACTATGGATGTAATTTTAATGCACCGGAAAATAATTTTTATTACCATCTTTTTAAAATATCATTGTGGAAGGAACCCATTCAACAGAGCAATCTCAACCCGGCCCAAATGGCGTCGAGACAGTCACTGAGTCTTCCCTGTGCTCCGGAACGGGGCTTGGCTATGGTGTGTGTGTGTGTGTGTGTGTGTCGCTAACGATGGACCCCCCCCCCCCACAAACATTATTCCAGGGGTTCCATCTTTGGACTGCCAGTCTATGCACTGACGGCCCAAGTGGTAACCCTCCATCTTCCACCACAACTCCTTCCCCCCAACAAAACAATACAACAACAACAACCAGACAACAAAAACAAACTTACATCATAGGCTCCCTAGTAATTGACTCACCGGCTTGCTAATTAAAAATTAATTGAAATATCAACGGGACGGCGAAATCACCGAGTGACGAGGATATAAAACCCATGGTAATGGAGGAGCGTTCAGTTCAATTACGTCATCATCGGTACGCTGTTTGTACTTGAATGTCATGCATGTCCAATTTCATGAGCTTTTCTACCCGTAATTATTCGTACTTTGGAAATAACTGTTTACAAGCTATGAATTCTCTGGAAAATTGTTTTGCTTTATGATTGTGCTTACAAATTAGCCCCTCACGAATGCTGACATGAAACGGATGTTTCGTTGACGTCATGTTTTGAATTTTGGCAGTATTGTTTGGGAACCGTCTGCTGAAGATGCTAATAAATGTCTGAGTATGATTATTTGTTTTCGTAATTTCTGGTAGACATAGAAATTGTCTTTGTGGTGCGTCAATCTAAAGACACGCATTTACAGACACTGGGGAAATATGGAATGTAAACAAGATAACAAACAATACAACACGCACACAACAACAACAACAACAACAACAACAACACCACCACCAACAACAACAACAACAATAACAAAGAAAGAAACAAACAAAATCATTCGGAGCATTGAGGTCCATAGAGCCGGAGGTTATCACGGTTGCCGTAGCGTGAAGAAGCGGACAGAGTGACAATGTGTCACACTTCTAGATATCTCGCTGATCTATCGCAAGGTTACTTCATCAGTGGCATGGTGGCACCCATTTCTACTCCTGAGTCGTGTGTGGCAAATTAGAGTAAAGTTTCTTGCCAACCCCCCCCCCCCCCCCAAACCCCGACGAGTGACTGGGATAGGAGTAAATAAGACTTTAACGACAATGATAATTAAAGAAATAATGACAACGAAAACAAACTACGCAAAAGAGATTGATTTCTTCTCGTATGTTATTATTATAGCCTATTCAATTTCTCATGAACTTGTTAAACGCGATGGAATGCCTTCTTCTGGGTACTCCACAGAGTATTTGAGTCAGAAGGACTGAGTTTGTAATCCACTTTTACCTGTAACTTTGAGTTCATTCCGATAAACCAGGTTAATTTGCGTGTCACAATGTCAGGAGTGATGAATTAATCGCGAGTGAATGAGTGAATGAGTGAGTGAGCGAGCGAGTGACTGACTAACTGAGTGACTGGGTGAGTGAGTGAGTGTGTGATTTAGTGAGTGCGTGAGTGAATTAGTGAGTGGGTGAGTGAGTAGGTTAGTGAACAAATGTAAGATAATATTGCGTTTATTGTATTCCCAAAGGCCAGGTATTCATGGTATGTTTTGAGAGTAAAAAGAGACCAAAATAGCTCAAACATCAGCCGTATTACAGCGCCAAAATGTGGGTAGTATCCGTCCATGGTCTTACTCAAGCCAGACTCGAACCCTCACCATCGGCGTGGTTAGAGCAATGACTTAACCTCTTGGCCACCTCGGAGCGAAAAGAAGAGAACATGATAAGGTGCTTTCTTTTAAGCCTCTGAAAATGATGTAGATGTTATAATACATCAGCCTCCACCAACAAAACATTTCGCATTTCTCATTAATTACTAATAGTTTCAATACAAACAGATACATATCACCTGGTTGGACGTGTGCTCCATCCGCACTAACGTAATGACGATTTAACACTGGGATCCCCGAGATGGGAGAAACAGATACTCAATTAAAACACGATTTTGGTTTTCATGCCCTTTCTGCACTCGCTGCTCACCTGTCATCAACAACTCACTCCTCACTTCTCGTTCTCCACTCACAACTCGCACCCATTGACCTTTAAGGACGCGTGGCACCAACTTATAGCGACTTACACTCTTGTTGTTTTGAAGCATAAATCTCAGCCCTCGATACGAATAATGGTATTAAAGTCTAGCTCAGACTTCCAAATGTGTTCACTTAGGCTGAGTGGGAGGAAAAAACAAACCCAAACAAATAACAAAGTTGTTATTTATCTAAATGTCACCAAACATAACATTTTATTCTGATGTCTATTTTTTGCCAAACCAAGTTTCCTCATAATGTAATTACTTCATTTATTAAATTATGATGTTGTTGTTTGTCGAGTCCCTTTATACCGCAATAAACATTGCAGGGGCCAACTATATGTCAAGCTCTGAAGAGTGCACATGACAAATGGAAGTAAATCCAAATGTCAATAAGGACTTACACCACTCATCACCTAACACATGGCTAGAAAGACTCTGTTTCAGGTATTAATTTAATACGAGCAGGTGATGAGCCAGTAAATTGGACAACAATGTACCATGAGGTCCATTCATTTTACCAATTAACACTTTGCTGTTACCTTAGTGGTTACTATTTAGTTATAGGATAACTGAGAGCTGCCAGCTGGACAAATTACTAAATTACTGTAAATTACTAAAATCCTACAAACGGTATTGCGTGTGATGTACACATTAAGCGAAGGACCGAACAGAATTGACCCACGACGCTAAAAAAAAGAGAAAGATAGAACAAATAATAATGAAAAAATCAAACATAATCCACCAAATCATAACCAAGAATAAAATAAAGAATTGAAGAACACAAAAACACATTACTTCAATGTGCTCAGTATTTTATTTCCGTTTCAAAGTTAATTATTAAAAGCGAAATTCGCAAACAACTAGACGTTAGTAAAACTCGTGCCCAGGTATTGAAGGAAACAAATGTGACGATTTAACAGCTGTTGGTTTCTTTTGTTCATTAGGCCCTAATCAATATCAAGAATGATGATCAACGATTTCAATCGCATTATGAACATAATAAGATTAAAAGAAACAAAATGAACATAACATAACAACCAAATGTAGCAAGGATTTCCACAAACCAAGAGATGGTAATAATATAGACTGTGAGTCATGGAATAACTTTGTTATGGTGACCTTCTGACGAAGTTATGTTGACCCTAGTGTACTACACATGAAGTATGTCGATTGATTGACAGCCCAAGCGATAATGTGAACCAGTCGGATCTAATCTAAACACTTTGAATTTTTTTGACACATGTTAATTAATATTTCCCTCTATCAAGTAATGCGAGTTATTGTATATTATAATTGTTTTGTTTTGCACTTTTGTATAATTTTACTCCGATGTAGTCGAAATAATAATATTACTATTTTCAGTTATTTAGTTATATTATAAAGGAATGAGGGCTGCGAGAAGCTAAAATCCAAAAAAGAGGTATGCAAAAAGTGAAAATGGTGTAGCTCCAGGTGTAAACATATAATAATACAAAGAACGTTTCGGGTCTCCCCTTCATCAGCCAAGAAGCACAACAAACATAAAACAAATAACACAAATGAAAAATCTCAAACTGTGGGAATCATGGCGATGTTGACGCTAAGGCGACCAGTATATATTTCTAGCGAAGTAGCCAAACCTGTGTTTATCTTAAGTGGATAAATGGGCCCACACTAGCCATTGTCTCCTGAATAAAACCAATTCAAATTTAACTCGATGCTGGTATAGATGATCACAAATACTATATGAAGTACTTGAACGAATGACTGAATGTATTATAATTTCAGTGTTGTTTGATGTTGATCATGGGTTAATACAATTAACATCACATGTTATATCTTATGAGCGCATCGGTGGCTGAACAGTGAACACGACTCGACGGTCGATGTTGCCAAGCAACGTTTAGGGTTGCCAGTGAATAGATGGGTGACCGCCAAGGATCTAAACCCGTCACGACAATATATGTAAACATAATGAAACGTCTTGGCTCACCGGCGCTTGTGTCCTTAAGTAAAATGTGCTACTGTAAGTGCTCAGAGCATAGTGATGATCATGAATAAGTGCTATATAAATGTACATTATTATACAAGTATATTATTATCATTATTATAATAGCTAAGCTGTTGCCAACACTATAAAAGTCCCCTCTTGGGATAAATAAAGTATATCTTAGTTTATCTTACCTAATCTTATTTATAGAAGCAGTTTGTGTCTTCATAGTTGTTCCAGTTTACGTTAGAAATGACTCGTAAGTGCGCTTCAAAAGATGTGAAAAAACAAATTAAGACAAAAATATATTAATAGATTACTATAACGTATATTATGTTGGTGCGATTATCTTCAAGTTGCCGAATTATCTGGCGACTTCTAGTAGTAGCATGGCAATACATACACTTCCCAAACATGTCATGTTGTTTATAATCTAGATACGTTAACTAATATCATGCAATCAGACATCCTTCGTTGGGAAATCCAACGTCACAGATAAATCAACGGTTGGGATGGAGCGAACAACAACTGCAGCCGTATCTTGACAACCTTGTTGCTATGCATGAAACCTTTGAGCTGTTGTAGACTGGGTTGAAGCCACTATATGAGGTGCTTTAAATTCCGTGATGTTTTTATCACATCTGTCCATCACCTACATAGGGTGATTGGAGTCGGGGTGATGCTTTGATTTGATAGATTCGGCTCTTGGCAGGGAGTGGTGGGGACTGACTGGGTTATCATGTCAAACTATAGAAGGGCGGTATCGGGTACCCAGTCTCGATACTTTTCAAACCTAGAGATAGTATCGGGTACTCACTACCTTCGCAACGAGGCTTTGACACTTTGATACCCTCTTGATTCAAATATTCAAGTATTCATTCAATGACTCGGTATTGTGACCTTCACCCAGTTATCAGAACCGGTGTAACGAATACCTAGGTGAAGGTCACAATACCGAGGCATAAAATGAATTCTTCCGGAATCAAGAATTTGATACCGAGTATTTTGAAACTAGTACCTGGTTGAAGGTCCCCTAAGAACCTAGGTGAAGGTCACTCAGGATCAACGCCTAACGAAAATGAAGGTATTAGTATTAGTATCGATACTTTCGATACCTGAACATGTGGGTATCGAGGGTATTGCAAGATTTGTATTTTGTCCGTCTGGTCAGAACAGAGTGAACGAATTAGGAGATGGGAGTAGGGACCTTGGGGGTCTATGTATGGGTGTGTGTGGGGAGGGTGGGGGGGGGGTGGAAAGATGGACTGCTCGGTATGGATGCAACAACGTCCCCTGTTACTATTACACAAGACCAATTCTGATGTACTTCCCCCTCCCCACGCCATTCGTTCTTAATCCATTTGGAATTAACCGTGACAGTGCACTATTAGCAGACAGGTAATCAGTTAACAGGTGTGCCTTCACGGGGTGGGCAAGGGGTGGGAGGTAGCCCACTATCCCATCCCACCCCTCGTAAACATTGAAGGCCCGATGATCGAATGATAAGGACAGCAGACTCTCATAGCAAAGGTCATGGGTTCGAATCTTATCCCAGTTATCTCGTTGCATTTCTTGGGCAAGAAACTTTACTCCAATTGCCTCACTCGATGCAGGTGTAGGAATGGATACCAGCTTACAGCTGGGGAAGACATTGTGATAGACGAGTATCATATCCAGAAAGGCGACACAGGGAGAAAAAGAGAATAACAACAAATCAACCAACTAAACAAATAAACGATCAAAACAGAACAAGAAAGGAAAAAACCCCAGCAAATAACAAAAAAAAACCAAAATAAACAACAACATAAAGACAAAAAATAAATAAATAAAAAGATAATAGCAAGAAAAAACAACCCAAAACCAGCAACAGCAAAAAAGAAGAAAAAGACAACAAAAGACAACAAAAAAAAAACCACCCCCACACGAACTAGCCAACCAACCAACCAAACCAAAAAATTGCCATGGAACACGGTATGGGGTATCACAGAAAGAACAGAATCCACGTTTTTTTATTTTAACTTAATTATTTATTAGGCAAAAATATTATAATGTTGCACAGCTATACATCTCAGCTAGGTATTGCATGATGCATGTCGTTAAAACATAAACAAAATATGTGATGTATGGCGTGCAATCATTCTACCGAGTGAATTATCGCCCTTTTTCCATTTCGAGCAGTACCTTTCATTTGAAGCAAACCAGATATTTTGTTTAGTCGTTGTATTGACTTTCATGAAATTTTAATTGAATCATGTTGTTTGTTTGAAATCAACACCACATTTTGCAGCTGTTAATTTTGATCTATAATTTTGATTTTATCTTTTCTGAAATGACGTGAATTAAACAACAAAACGCATTTGCTGACAAAGCCTATCTCAAAACTGATTCATTTAAAGTTTATCCTGTTTCGTTCCGTAATAAATTCAACTGTAAATAAGGGCCATGGAAGTCAGAACTTCACGTCTGGTTGAAAATGTTTAAGGGTCCATTACAAAACGTTGGTCATTTATTAGTCGACCCAGGCAGACTCGATCTGCTGCCAACGTGTGCATAGTGAAAGATTCGGCGGTACTCAATCCCGAAACTTCAGCGAGGAAAAGGACCCAGGAAATAATAGTCGAAATCTCCAGAGAAAGTGTTAAGTGCATGACAAGGTATGATTTAAGACTAAGACCATGTTGTATACTCATTAAACCGAAGCTCCCCAACTGTGACATCGTGTGAGGATTAGAATATGAACTCATTTTGCGACACGTTTTGATTTGTCCATTTTTGGCTGATGATTACGATTTTCAATAACCATTTTTATCTTTTTAAGAAGCATTCCAGTTTTTTATATGCGCGCCATGCATTAATCCATTTGTAGTCTTACATAATCTAGTTTTAAAAAATGCATATTTCACAAAGTTAAAGCGAAATACGTGGGTTCCGTTCTTACTGCGTCTTGGCCAGTGGAAAATAGATTGTTGGATTCTACTACTAGACCCACATTATTACAGATTTCACTTTGTGTTGACTCGGGGCCGTTAGATTACAATAGATTGAGTATAAGTCGTGGGAGGACTGTGGACAGGGATCGAGACTATAATATATACATATACAAAATGGAATGAGACAGTTTTCCATTTCCCATTTTCTATTGTTGTGTAAGGACCGGGTTCTCTATTTCTATTTCTGTCATGAGAAGGGACAAAGGGAAGACGTCAGTCAAAGACAATGACAGGTTGCACAACGGGTGGCGAATGACATTTTAGCTGTCTGGGGCTGGGTGGGCACTGAGTGGAACTGTCACCGATGTAGAATGTAGACCCATTAACGCAGTGAGATCGTTTCTCGAAAAAAACCCACTGTTCAATTTACATTGCTCGCACTGGTGCGATTCGGTGCGAGACTCGCCCGAAGTGTGATTGTTTGACACTCTAGAATTAACAAAAAAAATCCACAAAAATCCTTTTGTTTGCCCCCGGACGCTGAGACTCCACGTCTCGGCATCCCTCTGATAAAGTAATATTATACTTATACGGATTCATCGATGACAAATCAAATTCTATATTGCCTAATAATAATCTTTATAATTTTAAAGAGTAAAGAAGGTAGCACAACTCTCGTGTCTCTATAAGTAAGGTATCTAGTTAAATCTGTGTGATATTTACGATAAAAACTTACTTGCAGTTTGATTGAATTTGAGTTAACTGCGCAGGTCACTGATTGTTGTAAAACGACCTGAAATTATGCATTGACGCTAAATGTTGTGTTATTTTGTTATTTGCTTTATCATCATTTTAACGTTAGTACCACCAAGTGGTGTTGGGCCAGCTCCAAGAACAACCATGCTTTGCTTACAGGTCGCCCACGGGCGGGGGGGGGGCTGAGTACGACGGAATTGATATTTAAGT
>JARFNW010119618.1:0-12571 GCA_031763155.1 Dirona albolineata
CTCTCTCTGTCTCTCTCTCTCTCTCTCTCTCTCTCTCTCTCTCTCTCTCTCTCTCTCTCTCTCTCTCTCTCTCTCTTAAATGCAGAGGCAGAGGTGTACTTGTACTGGAATTGGAATGCCTGGCTAAGTAATACTACTAATACTAATACTAATACTAATAGTTACTAATAGTAAAGTAAAGTAAAGGTGAGAAATCATTGTGAATATATATAGTATAGCAAAATAATTTGCTAGAATTATAATTATAATCATATTTATTGTTTTTAAAAGATAACAAGAATCTCTACCCACTGCTTTGGGGGTCACTTCGTGGTCATGATAATACAGAACATATAATTATACATCCAATTATCATCGTAAGAAAGCACTATATTCCTCTTTTGATAATTTTATGATTTGTTTTACAAAAGACTTTCTTTACAATTTTCATCCTGCAGTTTTCTGCCCACCTAGAAACCTGGGCAGCAGAAAGTCAAGGACTGTTTTTTTAAAGCGCTCACGCTCAACCTCATGCTCATACTATCACCATGGCATCCAGAAGGGAATATTTATACTCTGTTTTTGTTGGTGACCTCCCTGTGGATATTGAAGAGGTATTCTATCTTTTTTTTAAATATGCTTTTAGAAATTGTTCTCAAATGCAGTATAATTATATTTTTGGTTTGGAATCATTCATTATTATCCTTCTAATTATCTTATGAAAGAAAAGAAAAAAATAACTCTCAAAATGTAACCTGGTTATGATCTGCTGAGTGACTTATTAATGAAAAAATTAGAAATTGAATTCTGACCAGCCTGACACAACTTACAATGAAGATGGTTTTTTTCTCTTAATTTTTTCTACACAGCAGTTTAAGTGAGCCCCATGTTCAGTCCTAGTTAAAGATGCATAATATTAATAATGAACGCACACTCAAAGCTGTACCCAAACAAAAAAAAGTTCCAGTTTTGCAAGTTAGTGCCATCCTCCAGTTTATAAAGATGCAGAAATTTGGAACCAAGTGACCAGATACTTAGAGACCTGACGCTGACGTGTGTGGATTTTAATTTGAACTATTAGTATGATTGGTTGGTGGTGAAGTGCTGTTAAATGGTCTTCTATAGAAGACAATCCTCATTGTGTTGGGAGCTCTACAAGTTACAAAATTATCTTCTTTTTTTAAAATGGTAAGTTTCTCTCTATTGTAAAGTCTATACTATTACTATTACTTGAAATATTGAAATAAAAGAAAGTCTTTACTTTTTACAGGAAGATGTTGTAGACCTTTTCAGTTCTTGTGGCTCCATTGAGGATTTGTACATTTCATCAACACAAAAAAATGGATTCAAATTTGGGTAACTAGTTAATTGATTGATTGATTGATTGATTGATTTGCTGGCTGTTATTGACTTGAGATTTAGCTGTCATAGAAACGTGACCATTGGGTACTTGAAAATAAGAGTGTTTTAACATTGTTTCATTGAATGGGGGGAGTATTTTTTGAATAATGTCTGAAATGTTTCATTCGCCAGATTTGTACGCTATTCAACCCCGGGAGAAGTTATCAAAGCTGTGTCTCAGTTGCACCGATGGAAAATTAAAGCCAAAAGACCTATCATTGTGGACTTTGCCAGTGATACTGCCGATCGAATAAAGAAATGTAAATAAACTCTTTATAGCCTTTCTAAGGTGGGGGGGGGGGGGGGGTTGTTGAAAGAGTTGAATGTAGTTGTTTAGTGGTACATTGATTTAATGAGTATGGGAGTGTTCCTTCATATTCCTTCATTGATTGGTTCCCAAACTGTGAGCTGGTACCCATGTTTACTATACCTGGGTCGAGTTTAGTAATCAATGTCATGCATCTTGCTCAGAGATAGCAATGCAATCTCAAAAGTCCGGCTCAAATTCACACTGTTTGCATAGTTGACGCCGACAATCCCTTACCTTCCCCGGCGCTTATCCAATTTGTATACTTTTTTGGTGACGTTTATGGCTCTTTCTCCTCTTGCCCAGTTTTTCTTTCTCATGCTTATCGTTTTGGTTTAAATGATAGTTTAATAAACATAGTATATTGTAATGATGACTTTTGATTTACTATTTTCTTCTCATAAATATTACCAGATGAAGAATCTATCAAGAGCGCATCGCACAATGATTCTCCGAAGATTGAGCTTAGAAAGAACAGGACGTCCAACCAAATCGATGACGACAGAATCAAGCAAAGTGACAGTAGGAAAGAAAAGCAGCAGGGATCAAATAGTTCTAACAGTAAGATTTATATAGCAATTACAATCCTCCTTTTGATGAAAAAAAAGTAATCAAACCTTTTCTCTTTGTTGGCTTAATCATTGACTTTCCTATGTTAAAATCTTTCTGACAATACATTTTTTTCACATTGTCATAAAAGTCTATAATAAATATAGAGATTTATTGACATAGACACTGAAACAAAGACCCAATGTTTGTTATACTTTTTGATAGAATATAATATGATGGGCAACGATTACAAAGCAATCTGTATCCAGTATCAGCTCATGATGAATTGAATGAATTCCCTTTATTCATCCCAGGGGGAAATTTGTCTTTAGGGTCTATCCCGAGGGTAGTCCAGAATAACCCAGGCGTCAGCCTCAGTACAGCGCAGCAAAGTGGGATCAAGGTCTTGAGAAAAATACCAGTGCTTCTACCAGGATTTTAACCCGCGACTTTTCAAACCAAAGGCGAGTGACTTAATCACTGGGCCACTGGCGAGGCATTGTTGCTTTATGCTGGAACTTGTTCATGTCAGCCTGTAACCTGTGACACAAATGGGATAGTGGAGCCACTCGTAAACCTGTTGCCTGTGCTCTTAGACAGCTCTGTTCTGCGGTGATGATGGGGTAAGAAGAAACAATAAAGCAATTCAACTCAGAAGCAAAATGGTCCCCATTTACGTTTCATCTCATTGGCTCTGTTAAAATTCTCAAAGGTATTATTTTCTGCATTTCAATTTCAGAATGTTTGTCACCGGCCTCAAACTCAAAGAACGTCAAATTGAGCCCTGAAGACAGGTTGAATTACTTCTCTGCTCATGTTGGTCGTCTACACAAGGATGTCACAGAGGTCAGAATTGCTCATATTTCCCCCTTATCATTATATCATTATAGATAGGCCAGCGTCCTATCCAGAAGGGTGACGTATTGTCACTCTGTCTGCTTCACGCTATGGAAAGTGGGGCCTCAAGGCTCAAAAGGATTTTACATAGCACTATTATAATATATGCTTTGTCATTGATAGTGATATTTTCATCCCCATCTTTTAAATTTTTTTATGGAGTTGGGTTGGTTTGTTTGTTTGTTATCTGTTCCCTTTAGAACCGTGATTAAACAGTGTAGGGACCAACTCTGTGTCTGGCCGAGAGCAGTGTACATGGCAGAAGGCATCGATGCCAGACCCAGGTAAAATGTACCCAGGTTCAAGCGCAAGTCTGTGCCCCACATTTTTTATTTCGAGTAAATTTTGGTCACTGGTAAAATTGAACCATGCTCTTAGACAGAGTCTACTTCGACCAACCTTTCTCTTAGAGGGGTATATTTATATAGCATGAATTCTGTTATGCAGATTGACCAGCACTTAGGCGAGCCGAGCACTTATTATGCGGAGACTACTGCATTACAATCAATGCAATTTTCATGGTGGTATCCACAGGCAAAAGAATACATGGGCACCAATCCTGCATATAAATCCTTATGCTTTGAATGATTATTTTTTTGTTAATGTGTTTGTCTCTTAAGAGAAAAGTCAAATTTATTTAGAAGCCAAAAATTGCAATGAAAGACTTGGTCATGTTTTGTTTTCACAGAAAGAATTCCGAGATCTTTTTAGCAGCTGTGGATGTATTCAAGACATGTTCATTTACACTTATAGAGACTCTGGAAACAAATTTGGGTAAATGTCTGACACATTCTTACAACAGTCTTGCAATACTCAAAATGATTGTCTTTTTTTTTCTTTCAACTGTATTCCCATTTAGCGCACCAGTCCAAATAATCTCTTTCCCAAGTGCTGGTTGTGGGGGAAAAGGGGGGGGGGGGGGGGAGGTTGTGATTTTTTTAGAAATGATTAAATAATGATTACAAATTGATAGAATCACTATCACTCATACTCTATTTATTTGGTTGTGGTGTACTGCTCACGTTTGCTGCCACACATCCTGAATTCCATTCATTAACACTAGTACTGTCAAAATTAAATTCACTCAGCCGATTAATGATGAGGCCACCTGTTTCCCTTTACCTCATGCATCATTCTCTAAACTCAAATAGGAGCATGAAATGTAAGTATGAATGGGGGGGGGGGGGGGGGAAAAAAAGGAAGACTAGAATATATTCCCTTTATTCAGCCCAGGGGAGAATTTGTCTTTAGGATCTAATCAGTGTTTTCCACTGGGGTTTTAACCCGCTACCTCTCGAATCAAAGGGGAGTGGTTTAACCAATGCGCCACCAGCTCCTCAGCGAGGGAGAGAGAGAGAGAGACAGAGAGAAAAAGAGCGAGCACATAAAAAACAAATAACCTAAAAAACACACAAACACACCCACTGTGGCTTGTTAGATATGGCCATTCTCTGTATGAGTCGATGCAGGTGTTATTGAGTGGAATACTTGAAACAATTTAATGCATCCTGATATGTTGTACTTTTTTAAAGCAAGCATTGTGCTTCATGGGACTGATACTGACACAGTATTTATAGTTTTTGGACATGTAATGTCTTTTATAAAAAGTTTCCATCGTTTTTATTGATATATTTCAAACCCATAGCCTTAACCTAAATATTGAACATTGTGTGAACTGAGAAACTCAGAGAGTATGCATTTGCATGCTGTTACATTGTAATTGCATAGTTTTTAGTTTCCCAAGATCATTTATAATTTAAAAAAATTAAAAACACATGTACACACACAAAATGCCTTGGATTAAATCATAAAACTATTATCTTATTGACGTTTTTGGTTTGTTTTTTTAAACAATTGTATTTTCAGAATCGTACGCTATTCCAGTCATGAAGAAGTTTGTAAGGCGATATCCAAGTTAAACGGGAAGATGATGAAAAAACAGGCCATCATGGTGGGGTTTGCTCATGATACGGTTGAACGAATCCAAAGAAAATCAAATGGTGAGTAGAAGACAGCATCTATGGTGTTTGCTTATGTCATGTCATGTCGTGTCATGTCATAAAAAATGTCAGCAATATTTTTGTGTCCATGAATTTACGGTTTGAAGTTGTTTCATTTGTGAAAATAGTTTTGAGAGCTCAGCACCAATGTGTATTTGATTTTTTTTGTTTGAAGTGATATGTCATGTGTAACCGTGTGCTTAAAACAGTAATTATTTTGGGTTGAAGGCAAGCAGCCCCTTATGTTCACTCACTCACAAATTGTAAATCATTTGTCCCTCAGCAGCCTGTGTCATTCATTATCCTTCTCAACTCCCATGGCGAGCATACAGTAGAGCAGCCTGTTAGACAAGACGCACTAACATCCTGACAAAAATGTTCTCTGCCTGCAACTGGGTACTCATTTACACATGTGTCGGGTGAGAAAAATTGTAGTGAGTCTTTTCCAAGGACTTAACATTAGACCTAGCTTTGACAGGATTCGAACTCAGGATCTCACAATCTAAAGCCCGGTAGCATCATTGACCATTGATGCCATATTTCAAACCCAATGTGACTGTCTTTTGAAGTGTGAACCCTGGCGATCAGAGCGATACCTGAATGGCCTTAGAACTGATATCCTGAAGAAAACTTACCTGAGGGTGGTATTAATTCTAAGGGTTATTTGTTGTCAACCATGCATGACTTGGTAAGGAAATTACTGAGACAGTGTATATATTGTCTTTGCATTCTTGATTTCACCAGTTCATTTCGCATCATACAGCAGTTTTTCTTTGTATGTCGCATATTTAAGTGTTTGATTAAGACAAGGTGTTTTCCCTGTTTGTATTTCAGAACGTCCATCAAAGGAGTCAGAGGAGGGCTCATCATGGAAAGGCAGAAGCTCTAAAATGAAAACGCAGTTTTACTCTGTTTATGTCGGTGGTCTACATGCAAGTGTTACAGAGGTTAGAATTTTATATATAATACTAATAATACTCCCTTTATTCATCCCATGGGAAAATTTGTCTTTAGGATCTATTCCGAGGGTAGATCAGAATAACCCAGGCATCAGCCGCACAACAGCGCCGCATATATATATTTTTATTTTTTTTTAGTTTATTTATTTATTAATTTATTTTTGTGGTTGGATAAGACAGTTGATTTTGTTTCCCCCTGTAATTTGATGAGGGAGTATGGAATATATATTGAAATTTTTTGTTCAATATTGATGCTCGTTATTCGATAGATCCAAATTTGAATGTGTTATTGCATCGTTGTTACAAATAGATTTGGCCTTTTGAACATTCAAGCTGAGCTATTTCTAACATTTTCTTAACATCACGTGATATTATAAAATGTCATTGATATGATGTTCGTTGTTTTTTGTCTGTCCCTTCTGCGAAGATAAGAAAATAAAAAACATGGCTTGACATGTCAGAGCTGGAAAGCTTCAATCTGTAGACAAGAGTCGTCCCTCTCCACCCCGCTCCTTAAATGGGTCATTTCTCTACATCCAAACCTTACCTTGATAGAGATAAATTCTTTAATTTATCATAAATGCATTTACTGTAACTAACATATTTAGGATTTTAAATGTGCATCTTCAGCGCCTCCACTTTGTCAGTAGTCACTGAAATTTTTAGTGGTTTCAATAACTAAATTATTCCGTGGTATTGGGTATATATCTTTGTTGATTTTTGTTATTCTTTTTATTTAGTCCGTTTTTGAACATTTTTCATTTGTGGTATTATTTGTTTTTTAATGTCTCTAAATCTTGCATCACACTTAGAGCTGGAGCATTTGTGAACCACAGAAGTTTAAAAACATCTAAACGAAGGTGCTATACCGCTTTACCTTCTAAGGAAACATAGCAAAGTAATACATGGTGTAGCCCTATTATATCTTTACATGACTATTCTTTGTGTTAACGCATGAGACTTAGACTCACTTTCTTATATTACAGCCCTTAAATTTCTGTTGTCTTTTGAATTCTATTGTTATTTCACTTTGACAGAAAGAGATCCGAGATCTTTTCAGTGGCTGTGGATGCATTCAGGACATGCACATTGGTACTTATGAGGACACGGGAAACAAATACGGGTAATTGTCAATGAGACTGGTCTGAAGAGGATATGGTTTACGACTTCTTTTAATAGTCAAAGCAATGTGAAATGACGCGCCACTTTTTAACGCCAGATCAACTTTGGTAAAAAACGTTTTTCTGTTCCATTTAAATTTAATTGTTCAAATGACTTGCTCAAACAGCAAGGTTCAAATATGTGTGTTTAAGTTTCTTGTAATTATAGAATGAGTTTCAGGGTTCAATTTTCTGTTTTATTTGAGTAATAGGATCATTTGAGTTTTTTTATGTGACATTTTGTCATTTTCATTCCCAGGTTTATCCGCTATTCCAGTCCTCAAGAGGCTTTAAACGCTATATCCCACCTACATGGATGGAGGGTTAAAAACCAGGCTATTGTTGTAGACTTTGCCAATGATACTAAAGGGCGCATGCAAAAAGGTATATTTTGAAATATTTTTTTTTAGACATTACTTTATGAGTCATCCCTGCTGTGTTGATTTTGTTGCTTACTTTAGTGGCATTTGGTTTTTTAAATAAGAAATGGGTTTTTTGTAGAAGAGGAAAACAAGGTAATTAAAACAATCACAGACATTAATATCAATTCACAGACGTAAAAATGCTTCTATTTTACTCTTTTTTTCCCCCATCCCTCCAGGGAAAGCATCTGATGACATTGTGCCTTGTGTTGAAGTCTCCTTGGACTTTCCTGATAACATGACCAGCACGTCCTTGGAGATCGAATCTGTCATCAACAGGAGCCGCGTTCAGGAAGCGTGTTGCATTCTCAGGTCAAAGATGACTCATTTCAAAGGTATAGTCATTCGCTTCACAGTAAGGATACATATATGCATAAAAATGTACCGTTGACACTGATAGTGGTGGTGTGTGTGTGTGTGTTTTTATTTCTTTGATTACTTGGGAACAACATTTTTAGTTTGTAAATTTGAAATCTTCTGAAAGTTATACACGCATTTTGCCATTGGTTTAGAGATTCTACAGAGTTACTGAAGCAGGAAATGTAATTAGTAGACTTTTTAACGATTATTTTCAGGTTCAACACATTTCAGTCGTATTTTGGACCAACTTGACAATTGGGATTGTTCACACAAGGTTCTTGCCCTCCAACCAGACTTGTCTCAAAGATCAAACCTTTCTGCGCCTGATATTTCTGAGCAGATTTTAAGTCAGTAAGTTGAATTGGTTTTAACATGTTGATGAAATGAAACTTGTCAGGATTAATTAGTGAAATTTCGGTTGCTGGTCATACAATTTTCTTAGTTGCTGACACAATGAATATCTGTAGTTGGATGAACCACTAATTATAAAGTCGTTATTATCATGCAAGGCATATCTCTGTAAAATAAAAAGTTTAAAAGATGTGATGTTTTTAAGGTACATTATGATTCAGCATTTTTTTGTGGAGCCGTGATGCAGTGGCTAAGTCACTAGACTTTGGTTTGAGAGGTCGCAGGTTCAAATCGCGGTGGAAGCACTTTTTTTTTCTCAAGGCCTTGATCCCACTTTGCTGTACTGCACTGTGGCTGTCGCCTAGGTTATTCTGGTCTACCCTCGGAATAGACCCTAAAGACAAATTTCCACCTGGGATGAATAAAGTGAATCTATTTATTTTATTCAATTATTTTTTCTTTGTTATGCATGCTACCTTAAAAATTACTGTCTAGAAATTATATTCATTATACTTTTTTTTATATAGCAAATTGTATTCATTATATTTTTTTTATTATAGCGATGTCTATTCCATGTTGAAAACAACTTTTGATAAATCACAAACCCTTATTTATGACCTCATTTGGATATTTGTCAAACTGCAAATGACTTATTTTTTAAAATTTGCATCCAGATGTAGTCAACACGAGGATGACATTTTTGCGGACAAGTACTTTGAAGTAACAAGAAATGTAGAAAGACTCTTGAGGGAAGAGAAACCGCAATCACCAGTGAAAAGCTCCTCACAAACTTCAAATCAAGGGAAAACATGCACAGTTAAACCTTCTTCATCATCACCAGCCAAAGGGGCAAAATCTCCTGGTAAGAAATCGGATAAGGCTAACCAGGGATCCAAGTCGAGGATGCAGACCAAGGATTTGTCTCATCCTGACCGATCAGGGAGGTTGCCATCGTCTATTGATCTGTGTTCACCTATATCAGGTAACACATCACCTGTCATGCCTGTTGTGTCAACTCCACAATCTTCTCCAGCAAGACAGAGGAGCTCGGACAAACAGATCACACACTCTGGAGAAAACACATCTTTGTTTGAGCGAGGTAGAATGCTGAAAAAACAGATTGACGCTAGTGACGAAA
Source organism: Dirona albolineata (assembly GCA_031763155.1). Lineage (NCBI taxonomy): Eukaryota > Metazoa > Mollusca > Gastropoda > Nudibranchia > Dironidae > Dirona > Dirona albolineata. The sequence continues at coordinate 9,524 of JARFNW010119618.1, forward strand.
AATTGTTGCATCGTGCAAAAAACTTGTCTCAGTCTCATGTGAAATCTACGGAAGAAAAACCTGCAGAAATGTTACAAACCGTCGGGCGTGAGGAGAGAGAACTTTACGACCCTACAGAAGAACTGGAGCTAGAAAGTACGGGAAAGGGCACACCCTCCTGGGCTTTAGATTTGTTTTGTCAGCTGGTGGATACCCAGTCTAGCCGAACCAGGAACGAAAGTGGGTGGTCCTCTAGTAGCAGTGAGTACAGCTCGGCACCTGACAGCTCAGGGTACAGTTCTTTCTATGAGGGCTTAGAGAACGAGTCTTTCAGTCAAGATTCAAAATCAAATGGTAAGAAAAGTCTTTTCAATCAAGCGGAGGATGTGTCGTCTGAGGGAACACCTCTCACACACAAGTCACGTTTGTTTAGCATTCCTATTAAGTAAAATTACAATTAAAAAACCAAAGAAAAAAAACCAAATCCAAACCACTTTTGTGTGTGATGAGTATATAATGTGATATGCCTACAGTGCAGCTTTAACTCATTCTTAAGGGTACGCACCTTTTGGTGTGACCTACTTGGGTAAACATAAACAAATAGAATGTTAAACCACAAGTTTTCCTACACCATTGTTTATAAAGTCGTGCATGTCAAGATACAATGGTTGTCTAAGGGGTCCTGGCAGCTATCCAAGCTCACAGAGCTCTATATAAAAAGGAGTCCCATTTTCTGTTTTTGAAAAGGTGAATCATTGAATGCCTTGGTTTGGGAAAAGCAATGATTTGTTGAAATTCTTTTATAAGTTATCATTCCACGTGTGTTATTGAATTGAACTAGTCTCATTGGATCATTGGAATCAGTTTGTATTGTTGGTTTTTAGATGAGGGTGATCAAAGTGCAAATGTCTTACACTGGGAGTGTATGAAATCGCTTACGCTTACATCGCATAGGGGCGAAAACAAATCTAAGTTTCGAAATACGGCAAGTTGAACATTTTGAAAGTTTAAAAAGCTTGTATCTGACTTATTTCTGTATCGATTTGTATGATTTGTGCATCCATGGAACTGGGAAAACTATGCCCTTTTCCCTGGTCCTTAAATATGTAATTTTAACCATGCGTTCTTGTCTAAACACATGTTCTATTTACTGCTATTAGTATTAGCAACACATAGATCACGACAACAGCAATAAAGTGAAAATAAAAATGAATTGAACCCCCCTCCGTCCATGGTTGGTTTAAAAACAAAATGAAATCTCAGCGTTTGCAGAGATTTCAGAGACAATTGCAGAAAGTGGCAGGTCATTGTGGGTAAGTATTGAGTTTTTATTCTGTCCGGTGTAGCCATCTGTCTCCATGTTCTTTTTAAGACATGATCCAATTTTGTTAGCCCCCCTGCCGGTCAGACTTTCATCCGAAAGGTAACAGTGGCTTTGATCTGTCCCAACATTGTAAATTGTAAAATTGAAGCATGAAAGTCTTCTTTTTTAAAATATCTCTCCCCTGTTTGACTTTGGTAGATACAGACATTTCTCCAAATTGAAGATAGCCACACCTACTCTTTCATTGTTTTTGACTTCTGACCTGTATTTAGCCAGAATGTCTTTGGCAGCTTGCTTTTCCCATTGTGGGTGTCCTCTCGGTCTGACGATGGATTCGAACCATTACAAAGTGATTCACATATCCCACATGTTTTATTTTTTTGGGGTGGTGAAATTTAAGATTTTGTTGTTTAAAAATGTCTCTGTATAACTGATACGACACACGGACAGCTTTGCCCTTCTGAACTCTCTTTGTATAGAGCATTTTTATGAGTGTCAAGTCGCTCGAGAGATACTGGCATGTAGTTGTAGAATTTGCTCGACAATAGTGTGATTCCATTTTGGGGAACCTCTCTGTGCAGCCTTGTATGCTCTGGGGGATTAGTCCAGAGGTAGTGGGCTGTTCTCTGTTTACGGCGAGGCGGACTTGCCTTGGCAGGCATGGGTTCATTTCCCCGGTCAATGAAAATCTTTTTTCTATTTTCTGTTCTTGTCTCTCACTGGCACTGTTACATTATCACACTATCATTCTGCCTCCTCTGGACATTCCCCTCCGCTTTTCTCGGACGATTCCATTTCCATCAACCTTGCTTAACACAGTTCCCATGAACCTTTCACTAGCATTCAATGTGTTTAAAAACATTTTCCTGCAGACAAGTACACTTTTACTTTGACCGTTGACAGAAGGCAAGTAATATAACATTGTTTTTTGTCGTCTTGATCCTCCACTCAATGACCTTTGCCAGTGCATGTTGAAAGTGCATGTCCCAAAATGAATCCAGAAGAGATGCTCTTTGAGTGTCCCAGAGTTCAGAGTACCGTAGGACAGTTGACCTTTCCTAACAATAATGATAATGATGATGATGATGATGATAATAATAATAATAATAATAATAATAATAATAATAATAATAATAATGATAAAGTGAAAATTTTGCCGTGTTCGCCCCTATGCAATGTAAATGTGAGTGACAATGGACAAAATGTGTGTAGTTACCTATCTTAGAGGAATGTTGTTTTTGTAATATTTTACGTTTTATATCAATATATTGATCATGAATATATTATAAAATAATGTTTCAATGATTGGTAATGATGACTGCTGAAAACGAAAAGGAAATCTGGTCTCGGAAATATTGATGATTATTAGTGAAAATAACAGTGGCAGATAGAGCTTGCGAACGAAATGTCTTGAATTTTCATATTGCTTGGGTCTTGAAAAAGTCTGCTACGAAACTGATTCAAGGATATTGACTATAGGTTATTACTCTTCTACTATGATATTAATCCACCCTGTTGCATAATGTTATATAATAATGCATCCTATCTCCACGTTTGTTTCCATGTTGGATTCTATACTTCTATGCTTGCATTAAGTTGTAAAATCAAAAATAACCAAAGAAAATTTCCATCATTTCATTATGGACGAATTAAAAATTTATCTTATCTTATCTTACAAATGGTGCTTCTACAAGGCAGGTCTTCACAATATTGCACTAGGTTTGCAGAGGGCAGCTAAAAGAGAC
>JARFNW010119729.1:0-12570 GCA_031763155.1 Dirona albolineata
ACTCAACACATAATACGTCACACGCTGCCTGTTAGGCGCGAATACAATTTTTGGACAAGGACAAACGCTGCTTACAAATTGTTTGGAGTCACTCCCAGTGAAAGGTTAACAGGAGCTCTATTGACTCATTTTATTGGTTACAATTACGATGGGGGGAGTAATCACACAGATTGGTTTGGGGGGAAAGGGGAGGAGGGGCGGTACTCGAGTCTGACTTTTGGTATTTTATTGTTTTACCTGAGCAATAAAATTTACTGCCATAGAGGCGCTGTTGATGCTTAGCTTATTTGGGTCTCAAATTCAAAATGAGACACCCTGAATCTAAAACAAAGTGCTCTTGTAGATAAAATAAAGGCGATTTTAATTTTATCTTCTTTTCCACAGTAATTTTATTCAAGGGCTTTCAGTTTCTTCATCCATGTTTTTATTAACGAAGGCTGCGCATCTACCCACATACCTTTGTTTCTGCAACTAATAATAATAATAATAATAATACTATTAATAATAATAATAATAATAATAAAAGTAAATGACATGTATGCAGCGCTTATCCACGATCATCACAATGCTCTAAGCGCTTTACAGTAGCACATTTACCCCGGATAAGCAACGGAACACTCAACACTTAATACGCCACACGTTGCCTGTTAGGCGCGAATACAATTTTTGGGACAAGGACAAACGCTGCTTACAACCGAGGAGACCTCCGAATTTAACGTCCGTCTCCGATAGGACGAGGTAAGCATGGCAAAGTGTCTTACCTAAAGACGCACGCGCCAATGAGCCAATACATTTCATTATGTATCTATTTTTTGTCGCTGGTGGGTTTAAAACCCAGGCGGTTACCCGTCTATTCACTGGCCACGATAGACATGGCTTGTCAACACAACAGTCGAGTCGTGTTCACTGCTCGGCCACCGATGCCCCAATAATACACCTTTAAAATAATATCATACCATACTATTAGAAGGGTTGAAGTAGGCCTGTGTTATGTCCTTTGTCACCCTATCTCATTAATCATGAACGAGCACTAGTAAATATAATTTCAATCATCAAATTATGTATAGCTATATTATATCAATGAACTTACTCCCGATGAATCCCATTTCTAAATCTATTAACTAAAATTGCATTTATAATTACAGTTGTCGGGCCATCCAAACGTTTGGCGTCCGAAAAACAAATGAGTGCTACCTTTTATAATATATAGACCATCCCCACGGACGTTCCGATGTGGCGGTTTTGAAGGGAGTGAGGACGCGACTTTCGAAACAGTCATGTCACAGTTTGGAACGTAACTTGGAACGCCATCCAAGATGGCGGAGTGCAGTGAATAAAAAGATACATCAATACACGTTTTCTTTGAATAAGCATTAAAATGGGGCTTGTATGCGTAGACTTTATTAATTCCGACACGCTGAGTAAAAAAATGTGATTATTTTTTTTCCAATCGAACACATAGTTTTTGTTTTAGAGACAAACGAAAATGCTTTCCCTTTCGGTGACGTCGTTGGCGCGCTGAACTGTCGTAAAAAAATCAAGCATGTTGAATGTCTGTTTGGAACGTCGGTTTGGAACGTCAGACGTCGGGTTGGGACGTCGCGTTCTTCACTGAATTCAAAACCGCCACTTCGGAACGTACATGTGGATGGCCTTTTAGAGTTGTGTTAAATATTTTATCTATATGAATTTTATATTAATCCCCTCCCCCCTTTTCTCTCTCTCTTAGTTGATGACGCCGTAGGCAGTCTATTAAAAAAGTCTGAAACATCAATAGTGTCCACCTTATGCTCAAATTTATATCGTTGGATGATATTCCCCTGCCTGCAACCGTTTATATTCTAGTGGAGGCGAGAGTAATAAATACTTGAAATGCTCCTCATAACAAAAATTACTCATTGTCTTGACCAATAACTGTCCAACTAGCGCGATATCATAAATGGGCCAGATGCTCAATGTGCTTTGAAAGGGGAGCTTGCAAGATTATATTGCAAGATTAAATCTCATAAATAAAATGACAAATCAGAAGTTGATTGTGATACCTAACTAAAAGATCGCTTGCCCCTATGCCTGTGCCTATAGCAATATCCCTAGCAACTGGCAACCCTCTTGATAATCACTTATTGATGAAAGAAGAAATCGATTATTGTATATTTCAATCCCCGCGACCTTCGAATCGTCAAACCGCAAGTACTAAGTACTGACGGACGACGGTAGCCAAAGACGGTGGACTGAACAAACTGAAAGTTCCGAAAGTAGCCATTGTTCGGACACTTGAACTCCAAATTATGCTTTGATTTTTTACTGCCATGACCAGATTAGGTAACTACTTTAACTTATTGATTAAGTTTTTATTGTTGTTTTCTTCTGAGATGATAAGTTGTCCTTGTCTAACAAAGTGTTTCCAACGCAGACTGCACCCGCGCAGTGTTCTGCTGATGAATGAATGAAAATAACCCCACGCCGTGTTTTGGTTTTGGCTTTGTTTTGAAGTTACTTTAGCATTGTGTTATTCTTCAACTTCAATGACAATTCCGTCCTCCATTCATTCAGTGTCTTACTTTTCAACTCTTTTTTTATAATGCATTGCTGCATTCAAGTTGTCATTTAGAGGGGTAATATGATGATGAGCGCCATTCATCAATTGAAATTGAACATGTGTTTTTGGAAAGTTTTAGTTTCAGTTTCAGTTTGCACTGTCCACTGTCACAGACAAAATTTTCAGTTTTATAGATTTAGACTAGACAGTAAGACAGCTATGTAGACTAGACTTATCTAGACTAGACCTATCTAGACTAGACCTATCTAGACTAGACTTCATTCTATATTTTTTCTCTATGTTCTTATCACTTCTACTTCTACTTAATTTATATTTATCATTCTCATTTCAAATTCAAACCCAGGCCCAGGCCAGGAGTAGGAGTAGAGTCAGAGTAGTAGGTAGGAGTTAGTAGGAGGAGCTGTGGGGACTGTGGTCGTGGTGTGTGTCTTTTTAGCTTTAGAATTTAGAGTAAAAGTAGTCTTAACTTTACATACACATTTAAAACATTCCTTCTTATTTCTTTGCCTTTGCCGCTGTAAAATTTAATTTGCATCCTTGTCATTGTCATCATGGCGAATCGTGGTTAGATTAGTTACATAGTTTTCAGTGTTTCATTTCTGTTTAAAGTTGTCACGTCTAGACTTAGAAAATTAAGAACGTTTTAAAGGACTTTGCTTTGATGAATTGAACCTGTGACTTTGACCTCTCAAGCTAAAGGCGAGCAACTTTAGCCACTGTGCCACCAGCTCCCCAGTATATTAGTTATTAGTTATAAATATAACCCTGCTGTCAATTCAATACAACAATTAATGAAGCTTAATTAATTGTGGGGATCACTGGACTGTTCACTGTTTTTGTTTGTAGCTATTTAGCTATTTGGTACATACATTTATTAGTCTTTTATATGAAATCTTAGAAACCTGTGGTGCATTCTAATCATTCTTTATTTTATTTTTACAATAGTAAACCACATACGGTTATTTAAAAGAGACCAAATTGCAACACAGATAAATTTACATATTTCTGTGACTAAAGTTAAAGTTAATGTAATTTTGTTTTTGATGAATTGTGATTGTGATACACTCTTGTATTAGATTATTTCAATTTAGAAAAAAATATAAATTAATGTTAAAAAGAATGATGCATTGATTTTCATTTCTATTCAACAGATTCAAAGTAATTTAGGTCAAATTTAAGGAAGAGCTAGCTGACGGTGTACGGTAAACATTAATTTTTATCGTTTTGTTTTGTTCTAATTAGTAATAGCTTCTGTTTTGTTTTCATTTGAATTTCAGTTAACACCAGAAGGAAGTGGAAAACAATTTGAGTTAAAAATTCATCATGAGTAATAGTAATAGAAAAAGACATTCTAATGAAGGAATTGGGCGTATTCTGAAAAACACACTAGCCAAGGCAGTAGACTCTACTGTTCATAGACCCAAGAAAGATTCTGCTCAATATCAAAGTGCACACAAGAATGATAATGCTCCTTCTAGAAGTACAAGTAGGGATGATAAGACAGACGATCTCAATCCAGCTGCTCTCCAAGCATTACTGCACAATATTGGATCTCATACAGATGGTGAAATGGACAGTCATTCTCATGTTACTGTGACTGTTGACTTTGAAAAAGAGAGTGGTCGGCAAATTGATTGTGGAAAAGAGACAGACCACGAAGGGACTGTGACTGAGCAAAAATTTGAATCTAGAAGAGGTTATCATAACGGTAATGGTAAGCAAATTAAGGAAAAGGAACTCCGGAGTAGGACTGATTTTAGAAGCGAAGTGGTTCATCATAATGCCTCTCGAAAAGAAAGTCAAAATGGAAGTATTCCCAGCAAGAATTATGAAATAGAGACTGTTCGTACAGGAACAAGTGATAACAGTGTGATGAAGAATAGTGTTATAATTAGAAGCGACGTAATGAGTAATGAGAGGACTGTAGAAGACAACAGGTCTGAGAGATTCAGAACTAGGAAAAGTGAAGGTGGGTCGAAGAGGGACATTCATCATTTTGGAAACAGATTACGATCTGGGGGGAGAAGTGGCGACGAATCAGGAAAAAAAGCGTTGATGGATGTTGTGATTGATTTGAAAAGGGTAGAGGGTGAGAAAGATGTATTTGAGGAAGAAATGGACGCTTATGATCGGTGGAAAATGAAAAGATGTACACCCTCTGAAAGAAAGACTTCACCGAACGTTGACAATAACAGAGCTTCCGAAAAAAACAAATCATCTAACGATATCAGATCGTCTGACAGAAACACTTCATCAAACACTAACAGATCTTCCGAAAGAAACTCTTCATCAAACACTAACAGATCTTCCGAAAGAAACTCTTCATCAAATGCTAACAGAGTGAGAATAAAGTGTGACAAATCAAAAGTAAATATTCCTGAACGTTCCTTTGATGATTTAGAACCAGAGCGTAACATATCTGACGACAGGACAAGTAAAGAAATCTCGCACAGCGAAAAAGGAACCATAATTCAAACTCAGAATTTTTATCCCTCCAATGTCTCACTGGAGCAAAATACTGGGACAGGAAAACATGATGAAAAAAGGGAAACATCAGTTCACAGTCACAACGATTCCTTCAAAAACGAAAATGAACCTGGATACGTCAGTGATGGTGATGTCACTCATTCTGAATCTCACATTCCATCGTCTAGTATGGACAAGATTCAGAATCTCTTTGAGTCGTACACTTCACCAGTCAGTGCTATAACTGACAGGGGCTCCACCAACAAAGGCATTCTCAAAACCTCCAATAGGAAAGATTCCACTTCTTCTAGTGCTAAAACATCACATAGGAAGGAAGATTGTAATCAGATATCCAAGCATAACCATTCTGATTTACAAGATGACTTAATTTTAACTGAAAGTGGAAGCCCTTCAGAAAGTTTATGTGAGGAGAATAGCAATAGAATGGATGAAGAGCAATGTCATAAAGGCACTAGGTCGGATATCAAAGATGTGGTTGACAAAAGTGACAATGAAGATATGACCCGCAGGTTGGAAGATTTACATATCACTGAGGACAAAGAAAATGTTCAAAATTTCAGGGCCAATAATAGCAAATTGACTGCTCATCATCAGGGATTTCATAGCGAGCATCTGCCTACCACCAACAGTTGCAAGACAAAATATTCTCAACCTTCCAAGTTACTCACTAAATCACCGACAAGTATACCGTCAGGTTTCAGCAGTGATTACGACGTCGGCATCATCTCTCAAAGTCAAAGTGAGACGGAAGATGATGGAGGAGAATCGCCTCATCCTTGTGCCGCAAACTTGTTTCCCTCTCCTCACCCTCAAGACGCTTCGTCTGACACTGACAAGAAGCCACCTATTCCACAACAATGGCACAGGCACTATGGGACTCAGTCTGGGCCACACTCAGGGCCCCACTCCGGACCTCATTCTCATTGGCATCATCCGTCTTTCTACCAATATCCGTACTTACCCCACCAGCCATACATGACACAGTCTTTGGGTCCCCATCATCAGGCATATGCTCACGCTCAACCTCTAGGGTTTGATCCATCCTCCTTCGTTAATCACATTCCCCGCTCACCACACAGCCACTTGACCACACTGACCGTTCCTGCAGAGACATTCAGCGAGAAGGAATCTGTCAGCAGGGTTGCAGAATTTGTGAATACCAAGATGGGTGAATGGGACGCCTTCATGAACCAACGTCACGGCCACACTGTGCCGGTAGATGTTGTCATCAATGTCATGTTGTCAGGCACGAGGGACATAGTACCAGAGGAAGCTGTTGCCAATGTGCCTCCGTCCAGTCCTTACCCTGCCAGTGGATGGGAATTACCCATGCACCAATCAAGTATGGGATACTATCATCACCTTTACTGGCAACAACAACACCACGGCCAGATGTCCCAACACCCTTACGATCCCTATGCAGTAGGAGTTGATGACGATCTGTACACTGATAAAGAGGCCGAAGCGGGAAAAAGTGAGTCTACTCGTATGTAATTGAAATTGTTACCAAATATGATATCTTGCACTTTGATCATATCAGTTCCTGTTGGCAAGTATTATCATACCTATACACTTCTGTGAAATGCTCTTTGCTTCTGTGTTGGAGGGATGCAAATTTTTTGTTCTTTTTCCCCTCATGTTTGCAAACACCTTTCAATAACCTGTTCTTTTATTAACTTTTATTTCTATTGTTGTTTTAAGTTGTTTTGAATGCATACATAGTTTGGGAATCAAATAAAGCGTAATAAATGTAGCCGGAGGTCAGTCTTAAGCATAAAAAATGATAACTTTCAGTTTGTCATACAACTTGGGCAGACATGTCATATATATTAATATGTTGTAGATTGAATGTGTATCAAACAGACTCCTCCCCCCAACACACACACACACGCTTTGTAGCCTTTTTTTTTTTACTGGATGGAGATATTAAAACATTTTCTTTCATTCGAATTTTGTTTTTCAAACACAAAGACTGCAAACTCTTGTTCAAGCATACTACATGGATTCCTTTTTTCCTCCAAATTTATAGATTTTTTTGATCAAGAGATTATATTTTCTTTCAGGCGTGTGGTAGGTCTATTGGTACCCATTCCTCAACTTATAATTTGTCTATAATCTCTTTGGGCAGAATGTATGTTTCTTTTCAGATGTATTTCAGTATTTTTGCCACTCTTTTAATGAGCACAATTTTGTAATACAGTACAGAAGTGTAATAAGAATCTGTCAGATTGATTACAATATATTTATAAAATTAATTTCTATGGCAAAAATCACTTTCTCGTTTCTCTTGTGTAATGCTGTTGAGCTGATTTGGATTAAAGCTTAATTATTTGATGTTATTTGCTGCTGGGAAATCAAATTTAAGCTGAACTCATTTATAGGGCAGAACCATGTGGTACTTTAAATATTTGTCTGTAACTTGTAATCAAAGTGAATTTCAGGGCATAATATTTTGTTCTGGGTGATGCCTGTGAGAAACTAGAAAGGTGGAAGGAAATTGGTACAGCTTCAAATAGAAAAATAATCTAATAGAAGGTTCAAGGAACATTCTTGTGGGTGTTAAATGTTGAACATTATTGCACACAAAAATATAGAAGTGGTGGTTTTGAATCAGTGGTCATCCAGCTGTGAGACTGGTGGTAGAAACTGAAAGGTAGAGTGGACGCGTCCTACTTCACGTTAACTTTGATTATGTATCAAAAATATATTATTGTATTAAAGCTGTACTGTTTTACACCCTCCTTTGTCACTCGTAAGGTTTTCAACCTTCATTTCCTTATTTTGAGATTATAGTTGTTGTTATTTGTGTCCTCAGGTGCTAAGGAGAGTCTTCGAATACGAGCCCCACACAGTTATCACTCATCGGAATATCATTTGGACAGAGAGGCTGAAGGCGACGTCATGAAGCGAAGATTCTCATCACCTGACAGAGATAGCGATAGCGAAGTCACAGAAAAAGAAAAGACTTGTGACAGAGAGAACAAGAAAACTAAAAAGGATTATGGTGCCACTGAGTACGAACACCTTCCTTCGGATGAAAATAAAAATGGAGATGAAAGGGATAGAAAACCAAAACCTGTTTCCTCCAGCAGGTCGAACCATACAACAAACGTTAACTCTGTCAGTAATTTTCTGAATCCGAATGATTTGAAAAATGATTGGAGAACTCCACCAAAGGTTTTGTCTTCTACCATAACGAGGCCGTATAAATATGGCCATGAGGCCAATCAGAGAAACCCCAAGGAAAGGGAAAGAGACAGATCTCCGCAGATGAAAAGCTCATCACATGGTTATTTGTACAGGAAGAATCAGCAAGCATATATTGCAAACAGCGAACAAGATAACAGTATCGACAGTAGATCTTCCGCACAGCCAGACGTCAGTGTGGATTCTTCACTCAACAAGTCTTTTGAGGATGAAAAGTCTCTCTGTGTGACAGACAGAAAAGGCCGTTTGAAAGAGTTGAACGTGGACCAGTCTTCAGCGGGAGATGGCGTCAGAGGATACATTTCAAGAAAGTGGTCCGATGAATGTTCTGAAGCCAGGAGTGAGAAGAATTCACCCTCAGTTCCGTCATCATCGGAGCAGTTTGCTGCATCACCTGACAGTGGCTCCTCTTTCCAAGGTATGATATAATGGCCTTTGAACAAATGAAAGTTTCCTTGATTACCTCCACTTTTTCAGCTTTAGTAGTAGTAGTAGCAGCAATTTTTTTTGTCTAAATGGCGTTATGTTATGTTTTTATCTTTTGGTCTTGATGAATATGTCAATGTCAGTTTTCTTTATAATATAAAACTTATTTGTTTATGTTATATATGAAACAGTGTTTTATTAAGGTAGATTTACTTAGCTATGGTCTTAGACTAAGTCATGCTCTTTTTTTTTATTGAATGCTACAACTACAAAGTTAATTGTTCCATTTTGAAAGCATTGGTGGTGAGGGAGGGGGTGTGTGCTTCTGGTTATTATACATTTATTATTTCCAATCTCTTACGTTTTATTGCTGTGCTCTATCTACATGTATCAACCTGTTCCAAGTATCAAATGCTATGTCTTATTTTACAAATAAATTATATATATTTTTTTTTTCTTCCACTTCCCAATATTTTTCACAGACAATTTTGGTTCCTATCGGAGGCGAAGATCAGATTCTGTAGTCAGCTATAGCTCAGAGGATCGCTCTCCATTGCCCAGAGACAGACGACTCTGCCAAACGCCAGGTTACAAAGGAGGCGGGAGGTATCGAGGGGAAGATGGTGACTGGAAGAGAGCTCTCTTGCATCGCAGCAAATCCTACGGCCACCAGTACATTGACACCCACTGCCACATTGACTTCATATACAATCGCACCATGACGCCTACAATACCATTCAGGCAGTATGTGGAGGAGCACGCCGACTCTTTCCCAGTCAATTACGAAGGATGCGTCGCCATTTTTTGCAACCCGAAAGTATTCAGTGAATACAGTAAGTGTATATATTATATCTTTTTTATAATAAGGTTGTGCAGACTACTTTTGTAGTTAATTTTTACATTTGTAATCAAAAGAAGTTAGTTTTTTTCTTCTGTCTTGATTGGATTTGAGGCTTTGGGATTATTTGGTATCTTGTAACCTTTTCACTTTTATGCATTCTTTTAATGATGATGATGGATGTCATTTATATAACGCTTATTATATGCCATTCACCACCGTGCTTTACAGTAGTAGCACTTTTGTACAGGGAATGCAACGGAACATTCAACTCTTTATACGCCACCTGCTGCCTGATACAAAAATTGCTGTAATAATAACAAAATCATGACATTGTGAAGCGCCAGCGTGCACTGCAGGATGGAAGTTGAGCGCTATTTTATTATGTAATTTTATTTTTTTTCAATTGTTGATTATTTCTGTGTTATATTGTCACGTAACATTTCCTAAACTAACCATTTTCCATTTTTGTTATTAAACTCCTTCCCCAGCCCAAGCCTATGCCATCCTCAAACTGCTGGCCAAAGAAGACAGGGTGTGGGTGGCTGTGGGATGCCACCCCAAGAATGCCACCGACTTCAGGAGCCACCACATTGTACGTCTCCGGCACATCCTACAAGACCACCCCAGGACCGTGGCTCTTGGCGAGATTGGCTTGGATTACTCTAAATCGTAAGACTTGTAGCATTATAAGTGTGTATTATTATTATTATTATTATTTATTATTATTATCATTATTATTATTATTATGATAAAACTGTAGAGTTGAATCTGAAGACGTGTTTAAATGTGTGTCAAATATTTGTAAAAAATAAGGAATGAAATAAGAATAAAATTGCCTTTACTTTGTCCAAGGGCACTTTGTCTTCAGGGTTTATTTGGAAACAAGACTGAAATAACCCAAGCAGCTTTCGCTATGCAGCGCCACAATGTAGTCAAAGAGGCCATTTTTGGATTATTCTTGGCGAACATGACATAAACCTGAATTTTAATTCTATGTATGCTTTTAATTTCCCTCTCTTTAATTCATTTGGAACTGATGTCTTGCTTCACCCAGATTCCATAACTCTGCAGACATACAGAAAGAGGTATTTATTCAACAGCTCAATCTGGCCTTGGATTTAAACCTCCCTCTGGTCATTCATTGCCGAGATGCTGACACAGATTGTCTGGAAATTATGAAGAAGGTGGGTAGACAACTTTGTCTCTTGGTATATATATCTGACATATATAGATTCATACCAAATTAGTAAATATATTTACTTTGTTATGTATTATATTTATATACGTTTTTATTTAAATATAATGAATGTTATATGATTTGATATTCATATTATGCTGAACTAGATTTTTTTCACTGTATCAGATTATATGTATAAAAGGTTCAACATGGAAAAAAAGTCTTATGGATTTTTTGCAGATTACTACACCAGGATAACCTGGTAATCATTTTTACACTTGGGACGTATGAGGCAGTTGAAGTGAAGTTTCTTGCCCAAGAAAAACGACGAGGTGACTGGGGTAGGATTTGAACCCACAACCTTTGCCATGAGAATTCACTACTTGACCATCGTGGCCACAAGTAAAAAATGAGCAGTTAGTAAAGTAACGTCCTTAAGGCCCATAGAGCTTATCCTGGTTTCTGTGGCGTGAAGCGGACAGAGTGACACTATGTCACCCTTCTGGATCAGAGATTTGTCTATTTCACCGTTCATACTTTTCCTTCATTTTCTCTTTCATCTCTGTCTGTTTTGTAGTCTTTAATTAGTAGCAATGCTGCGCATCTGTAGCAGCGTCCAGTCAAGAAATTATACTTATCGTCTCTGCAGATTGCTTCCCTGGTTGTGTATGATATAATAATAATATATATTGCATTTCTATTGTATTATTTTACAGACTATTCCGGCCAAACACAAGATCCACCTGCACTGTTTCACCCGTCACATCAACATAGCCAGGCAGTGGATGGAACACTTCCCCAACCTGTTTGTTGGGTTCACTCCCTTGATCACATACCTCTCGGCCAAGGAAGCCACCCAGGCGGCAGAGTTAATTCCCTTGGACAGACTGCTGCTGGAGACAGATGCACCGTATTTCGTGCCCACCGGAGTTCCTACTGTGAGTTAACGACTGAATTTTTCCCTTCGTTGTCTTTATAGTACAAGTTTTAAAAACCTAAGTCCTCAAGAGCCTCTTGAGGCCAATAGAGCTTGTGCTTATCCCGGTTTCAGTAAAATGAAGCAGTCAGATTGACAATATGTTACCCTTCTGGATAGGATGCTGGTCTATTGCACATTACTTCTCCAGTTGTAAGTTGGTACCCATTTCTACTCCTGAATCGAGATAGGCAATTCAACTAATTGTTCTTCAATCTGCAAGTTGTTTCTTTCCAGTAGCATATAGTATTTGGCTCTTTTATTTTGCCAAAAGAAGACATCAATATTTTTTGTGTCAAAATTTCCAATCCTTGTATTCCAATCTGTTTTACGTCTTGTTTTCTTTCCATCATGTAGAATGAAGTGAAAGGCGTGTCCCACCCTGGCTTTGCGTTGTACACGGCGGAGAGATTGGCACAGATCAAGGGCGTTTCTACAGACATTGTGTTAAAGGCCTGCAGGAAAAACACTCGTGCCATGTATGGAATTTAACAGCTTTAGGACCCAGTGTCTGCACAGCACAGCTTACGGGTATTTTTACAGGAGACGTTGTTTTAAAAGCATGTAGGAAAAACACCTGTCATGTGTATGAAATTTGGCATTCAGGATTCAATGATGCTTGTATTGTTGTATGTATTTGCTATTAGTATATGTTGGACAAATAGCCAATGAAGACATACTTAATTTCAAATGTGTGGTTTGTATGTAAGAGATTGTTTTTTATCATTTAGAGCTTGTTTTGTCCTCAGCTCAAGTTTTTGTTCATTTTATGTATTTGTCATTCTGTATCATTCTTTGGTTTGCTTTCATTTTTCTTTTTATTCATCTTGACCATTCTAATCAAAAGTTTTTCAAAATCTAAATTTTTCTTTCCATTTTTTTAAATACCCCCCCCC
>JARFNW010119840.1:0-17500 GCA_031763155.1 Dirona albolineata
GATTTAGAAGGCTATACAAAATAGGTGCAACCATATTTGGCAGGCTTCTAATGAAGATCCAGACAAAGAGGGGGCAGAGCCTGATAAGGGGCCTTGAGGTGGCAGCCCCACCATTTATCTAGGGTACTGTGTGGTAATTGCCCGCATACCCGAAAACAACAAATTCAAAGAACCCTTACACTGAAAGGTAGAAAGGAAATGATAAAGACAGAAAGTATTCTGGATGGAATGAAAAAATTTGTCACTGTATGTAGTGTATTTTTTATCCTTTTGTTTCCTAACAGGCAAGTTCTTCAAAGTCTACATAGACCGGTCCAGAGTTTAGATACTATGGCAAGAAACCTTTGTACCAATACACTAGGATATCAAAAAGTGATTGGCACATCAACAAGATCGTCTTTGGGGCTTCGGAATCAACCACTCATGTCAAGCGGCTGGTCAACATCTAAAAAGTCTTCAGATAAAAACTTGAATCCACAAAGTGTAAGGAGCTATATGAGGGTGTACTACAGACCAAGTGCGTGGAAGCGATATAACAAACACAACATTGAAAATAGAATGACCACATCAGGAGGTGTAGATGTCTTGTGGAAACGTGTTCTTAAGGGCAGACATAATCTTGCAGTTTATGAGAGAATTTTGCCTAACACAGTTAATGGCAAGGTCCTAGCAAATCATCAAATGAGATTTAAGAAGCATCCTTTAACAAGGCAAAAGTTACCAAAGCCGGGCTTGTTTTAAACCTTGTTTATATCATGTAAATGTATTTTTGTTGAGCTGAATGAAAATGAAAGTTTGATATTTAATTTTTTCCTTTGTTGTTATTTTTGTTTTTTTACTTGTTATTTTTTCATTTGTTTGTAGTGTGTTCTCAACAACGTTTTTATACTCTACCGTCTTCAAATTTAAGCTAATTTTAGATTTTCTTTTCACTTAATTTGGTGCAAAACAGAAGTTGGAGTAAAGATAAAGATGGGTTTATAGTCTGTATCTTCTTACACATAGAGGCTCTCAGACTTTACATCATTTATCCCCAGCAGATGGCCTGTCATTCAAATTTCTTCTCACCTCCATGGGGGGGGGGGGGGCATACAGAATAGCAGACTGTCTGGCGCATCATGTACAGGCTGTTTTGATACCTTAGACACCCCCCCTCCCCCACCAAAAAGCCAAACTCAGAATTGATAGAACAGAATAAATGGAGTAGGTTTCTCAAATCAAATCCTAAATTTTATGTATTGATTTCAATATTTTGTATGTCTACCACCCGCTTTTCTATTAGAAAAGAGGGCGGTACACATACTAAATATTGAAATAAATCATGTGGGAAATTTGGGTTTTATATTTAAAATAAATACTGTTGAAACCTATCTCATTTGCTTTATCTTATTTATTCTGAGTTTGGCTGGCCAGTGGGGGTCTAAGGCATTGAAACACGCTGTATAATATACTAAGACTATATAATAAGTATACTGACAGTATTTTTCTCAAGGACAGCATTGTCTGCATATAGGCCAGATATACACTCCAAAATGGCTACAAGAAGTTACTGGTGACTTAGTAGAAAGCGGGTGGTAACACACAACATCCAAGAGGAAGATGGTTACACCACATTGGTTAGGATGCGAATCATATTATATGTTTTTGCAACCATTTCAAATGAGTCAGAAGTTAATATTTTTGTATATATATGACATTGACAGAGTGATTGATAACATCATGTCATTTCCTTTTTTGAGCGGTGAAAAAACGTTGAGATATGAGTAATTGTGCGCTGAGATATTGATGTTTAAAGATGCCCTAATGGTTTATAATTGACTTGGGGAAATGGGGAAATGCGTTGAGTTGCATTTACCTCTAACTGTAGTAAAGTGGGTTCATAGTCTGTATCCCCGCACAAGTACAGGATCATAGACTTTACATCATTTATGCCTCAGCAGGCCTGTGTCATTAAATACCTTTCTCAACTCCCATGGGGAGTATATAGAAAGCAGCCTGTTAGACTTGTCATACTAACATCTTTCTCTACTTGTAGCTGGGTACTCATTGACACCTGAGTCGAGTGAGGTGGGAAAAAAATGTGTAAAGTCTTTCCTAAGGACTCCTCAGAAGTTTCAGCCAGGATTTAAACATGGGATCTCACAATCTCTCAAATACGACACCCTAACCACTCTGCCTGCCACCAAGAGATAACTTTTTTTTAAACACATAAATAAAGACTTGACATTGACAGTAAATAATATAAGGCACAAAACAAATGGAACAAATACAAAGTATTGATCTTGATTAGAGCTCATTTTATTAAAACATTAACCAGTAAAAATGCTTTTACAAACAACCCAACCCAGGTTACGAGTATTATGTCAGTCAATAGTATGACTATTGTGCTGTGTAACACACACTTCTTAACGGATGATGAATATATCTAGTGATTAACAATAATTAACAATTTCTAACAGAGTGTACAGCAGTTTTCAATAATTTTACTTTCCATCATTTTAAAAAAAATTGTCAGTAGGGGTATTGAAAAACTACTAAGTAAAAGAAAATAGTCTTTCTCTTTACAAATCCTGGTGACATCTATTAATAATATATATATATATAGTTTCTCATTTTATTATTATTGCTTGTAATAGTAATAGTTGTGATCAATGCCAAATAAGTAATGTAAACACAATTAATTAAACATTATTTCTACAAGTACAAGGATTAATCTAGTGATAAATCACAAAGGTGCATTTCATTTTGACACTAATTGTGGAAACATTTTCAACAAAAATAATAAATTAATAAACATGATACAGAAAAACTCAACAGAACTAGGGTCTTAGCTGAAATTATATAATTCATAATGTGCAATTTTTTAGACTAGATCTGAAATTGACAATTCGGTTGGGTTCTCTAAACAAAGCATAATAATAGTAATAGAGAGAGAGAATTAAATCTTTGTTGGGTTTTACAGAAATTCCAGTCCAGGTGTAAATTAAAATAGTTACATAAAACAGGAGGTACACAGTGGGTTTTGTATGGTTTTCCTAATCATAACTACCAGTACTGTAGAAATAGAATTCAAATATATACTATGTATATGAGATTATGATTTTGCTACTGCTACAGCAGTAAGGACAATGACAGAAAGTTGGTGTTTTTTTTATTCCATAATAATTATAATATATGATTTCGCTTCAACCAAATAGGTACATAAACAAACAAAAAATGAATTGTTCAAAACATTTGCAACATATTTGAAAAGTGCATCTTAAAAGAAGTCATAAATTTATTTTTTTTAAAAGGAAAATAATAGGTTAATATTAATATATTTATGCAAATAAAGTGAGTCAAAAATAAAATGATAAGTTGATATGTTATCCACAGACTACAGAGATCAGTATGAAAGATAATATTATTATGAATAAGTTAAAAATATTTGTTTTAATCAAAAGTCGCCTCAGGAGGTTATTTTAATAAATACAAAAAGCCCTCAAAGAAGTAGCTTGTTTTGGTATCTCATCATCTTCACTGCTGCCATACCTATAAACATACAGTGACTTACCAAAGAACTAAAACAATTACCTCATTTAAATCAAATCAATATAGAAACTGGCTTTTTGATGCAAATTATCTATTTTTATATATTAATCTATTATTAGAATGAGGCCTGCATCATGGAATGATCCACCTTACACTTAGTCTTAGTCTTAGTGCACTATTGTCAAATATATTATTAGTACCCGGTACTGATGTTTCAATATTTGAAAAAATATGTTTTCTATGTTTACTGTGAATTCAAGGAATGCGGGATGCACTGCACTATATTTCTGGTTGGCGGAGATCAGTTACCAGAAAGAATGGTGATGGTACATTTTAAACAATAAAAAGTTGGCATCTTCTGGGAGACTGCTTAATTTGGTGTGATGATGCCAATTCAGGAACACTGAACTTAAGTCTAAGTTTACACTCCTGAGTAATTGTAGAAAATGCAAAGTAAAAAGTATGATGAAAGTATCAAGAAAATTCAGTGACAGTGAAAAGCAGTATGTCACAAGGTCAAAGATAATGATGAAGCCAATATGAGACCAAAATAAGTTATGTCATTTTTTCTTAAATGGTTAAGAAAAAAATAATAAAAAGGAATTCATCACAGTACACAAAAAAACCCAATATGTAATCAAATCACGTTTTCAACGAGTAATGGTTCATAACAACGATGATTTTAAATTGAATGTAACATTTAAAGCTTTCAATATGTACAATTATACTAAGCTAACGTTATGCTGGGGAAAAAATGACTGAGTCAGAAGCTCAACATCAAAGCTGATGCAAATATTAAATTATGAATCTTATAAGTTTTTCAATTCAAAAGCTAATGAGAAACTACAATGTTTCTTATCCAGTTTTTAAGTTCAAAAGGTAATAAGAGGTTCCGATCCCAATGTTTCTTGTCATCAGTATCAATATCAAGTCTTTCAATTCAAAAGCTAATGAGAAGCTACAATGTTTGTGCAGCTACTTGACAGAGTAATTCCTCATGACAAACTGTGTGTGAAACAGGCACAGAATAGCTCCCATGTTTAGAAATAAAAACATCAGGAATCATAACATACAAACAAGCATGATGTTGGAAAGTCTATATTGTTCAATAACATAGTGAACAGCTTGAAAGAACCAATCACCTTGTGGCATAAAGAGATGGTACAATGTTTTAATCATTTTAAGTACATGGTTAATCTGAAATACTTAAGATCAAAATATTTAACCTTCAACTTCAACATAATTAGGATTCATCAAATGGCATGAGTCATATGATTGAATGAAAATATAGACGAAACTGGTCAAGGTGCCGTTACCCTTGTTCCCGTTGTGATATATTTATATGATCCAGACATGCTATGGTTTCACTATTACCTACCATGATTGTGCTCTCTATCATAATAATACAGTCCAGGTCAGTTGTGTCGACTTTCAGGGGGCATACACATCACAAAATGAACAAATCAAGCCATGTGATCATTACAAATTTGTATGACTCTTGTACCATAGGGGACGGGATCAAGCAAAAACACAGACTTGGATGAAAATCAACATAAATAACGTCGACTTGGGCAGTCTGGACTGTACTAGTTAGACAGTGTGCCCAGCCATATGACTCATATGATACAGACAGCTTAGTATACTATCAAGAGCTATGTAATTCTTTCCCCATTGAAACGTAAATGCCTGTTTGAAGCAACACCAACAAAATTAAGAAAAAGTGGGTTTTGCAAGCACTAAAACCCTGATTTTAGAAGAAAAAAATGCAGTAAAAATGCCTTATTGAAAGAGTGCAAATGATAGATTATCTTTCAGCAACAACATCAAAGACTTTTTGAACATTATTTGATCAGTTTCAACTATGGACTTGTAAAAACAAAAATACAATGTCAAAGTCAAAGACATACTCTACACAGTTTAAAGATGCAGTTTACCATGTTTATCTCTCTAACACACACACACATAACTCAAATATTCTTTTGCCACTTTAGAGCCCTTCCAAAAATGTTCCAAATACCCTCACTACCTTTTTTTTTTAAACACCTTCCCATTGTCAGACACAAATTGCTACAGTTTTCACACCCGATGTTGACCAAAGAAGTATTGGAAGGGGAATAATTGTTTTCTCTGTCTGATCTGGCAGTGACAGAAGCATGTAAAAGTAGAAGGATTAGAGTAGAATGAAGCCATGTTCGTACCAGGTAAATTACCTTTTTGAAGGTCAGAGAAATCAAATAACATTACCCAGAAACTAAGGCAGTCAGATCAAATACAGCAAAAGACAACCTGACCACAATAATATAATAAAGTACAGTGAGAATCAACAGCTGTCACACTCATCATATGACTGGAAGAATTGTTTTAATTGGTCTAATGAGTTGTAACTCGCTGCCTTGCGTAATGATAGGTAGATTGTTTTGCCTATGGTAGTTGATGAGATGGCTCACGCTGTCAAAGATAAAGTCACGGGTCCTCACCTGTAATAAAAAACATGTCATTATATTAAATTGAGGGAAAATTCTATGTTTGTTGGCTGACGAAGGGGAAGCCCAAAACATTCTTTGTTTTGCTACTTGTTTTACATTTGAAGCTATACCATTATCTCCTATATTTTTTTCACACCTTCTGTTAAGACTAGATTGCATAATAACCAAAAACGTATGTCATACCTGTATGTCTAATACTAATAGTATAGTCAGACAAAGATACAGTATGTAAATAAGCAAATGCCTTGTATGTGTAGTTAAAGTTTGTAAATCTTTCAACTCACTTGAGACACATCCTGCACATTTGTGGTACAGCCAAAAGTTAGAAAAATGATGGTTCCTGCACATCTGCATCTCTAACCGGCAGTTTAAACCTTTCCTAATCAATATTTCAAATCCATGTTTTCAATAAATGCAAAACTTTTATTTTGCTATTTTTTTACAAGTACTGGTGAACTGTTGTACTTAACTATTAACAATAAAAAACACATAAAGGTGCATGGGGTAACATTAAGAAAAAAAATAAAAATCTGTAAAACTCTTAACTTTGGCCTATATTAAAAAATTCACAATGAAAGAAGATATCCCTTTAAAACTTATTTTGTTTAAAGTATGTTGCAAACTGTTTTATATATCCCCTTTATTCATCCCAGGGGAAGTTTGCCTTTTGGGTCTATGCCGAGGGTAGACCGGAATCACCCAGACGTAGCTGCAGGGCAGCGCCGCAAAGTGGGATCAAGGTCTTAAGAAAAAACAGTGCTTCCACCAGGGTTTAAACCCCTGAACTCTCGAACCAAAGGCAAGTGACTTAGCCACTGTGCCACCAGCTCCCCAGTGACCATGGGTAAATTCACTGTATCAAAAATAAAAAATGCTATCTAATGCTTTTTTTTTTTTTAACTCACAATGCCTTCTGGATCAACAAGCAGTAAATGTTTGACTGTTCCCAACTGCTTCCCACTCAAGACGAATTGGCCAGGACTGTTTGAGCTCTTCCGAACTAGGAAGTCCCCATCAAGTTCTAGCAAAGACTCCGCCTAATGGGGGAAAAACATATCATTTAAAAATTTAAAATACTGAAACATCATTATGAATAGAGAACATTCTGTTGGATCATATTTTAGTAATAGTTAAAAGGCATACCATTCTTCATTACTCATCACTCAATTATTGTAAATGATGAGGTTGTAATAACAAATACAAGAGCATGCCAGAATATTTATAACAAAATACCACCCAAGCATTCAAAATGTACTCAGGAGAAAGAGAATGTTGCATTTGGTCCCCATTTCTTTTAAATTATCATCGATTATGAGCTGTCTTCATAAATACAATAAGAACACAATTTTGGACCAAAATTGCTTGGTATTCATTGATATGGACTTTTCAAATGATATAGCAATGCTGGAAAAATCAAATCAACAGCTTCAGGCATGTACAGATGACTTGAGAAGCAATGCAGGAAAGTCTGTCTGAGATTCAATGCTAAAAAATGTGAAACAATGAGCACCCTTGGAAATGAAAGTCAAATAAAAACAGATGAGGGTATTGCAAAAAACTGCAAACACATTGGAAGCAAAATTAGCAGCAGCGGAAATGGAAATGAAAAAATCTGAACCCGAATTAGAAAGGCAAGGGTAGCTTTCGGGAAAACAAGAATTAATAATGACTTCAAAATGCATTCATTTAAAAACCAAATTAACTATGCTACATCAATGTTACTGTCCGGAAGCAAGACCTGGCAAACGTATGCTGTAGAAGGTAAAAAATGAAATGCTCTTGATAGAGGCAAGCCTCAGAAAAATTCTAGGGATAACACATTTAGACAAAATATGAAATGAAAAAGTAATGAGACGAACGAACTGAAAAAACATGTGATAGAATACAAGAAAGAAGGTCAATACGATTCAGACATGTAACAAAAAATGAAAGATAGGCACCTACCAAAACAGGTTTTTTAAATGGGAGCCAAATAGGAAAGAGAAAAGGGGGCGTCCAAAACTATCGTGGAGAGCAACTGTAAGCAGGGATTTTTGGTAGAGAGAGGTCTGTCAAGGCATGAAGCTGAAGAAGCGGCTCATGACTGAAGAGTCTAGAGACTTGTGATGGTCCAATGTGAATAATAGTAATAGAAAAAACAAACAACAAATAAATCGACTGTACCTGTTTCCGTGCCATCTCGTGATGATACCAATCTTCAAACGATGGTTCTAATGACTCTGTAGAGGGGCCTTTGTTCTCTCTTAAATCCCTCTCTCCTCCTCGTTTTGTCTTATGTAAGGTATCTGAAGCCATAGGAGGATGAGGTGCAGGGGGCAGTTCTACACTAAAAGGCTCTGAAAATCATGGAAACAACGGTGGTGCTGAATAATAAAATTATCTAAGTTATATTTTATCAAAGTTGACAAGTTTTCATTTATCCTTTTTAGAACTTCATATAAACTATTTTACGTCCCAAGACCAATTTTGAAATTGCTGTTGTTAATAAACTTAGTAAAAACAGCCTCAACATATAGTCACCTTCACACGAAATGTGGTGGAGCCAGAATTTAGCGGAAAATGTATCACCATTCTAAAGTCGATTCTAGATCTTTATCATAGATACGAGTGGAAAATCAATACATTAGTAACATATAAACAGCACCCTGATTACTGCAATTACACACAATGCCAAAAAAAAAAGACCCCAAAAATCAATATCATATACCATACTTTATCTAATTGACGCAACAGGCACATGGAAATGCATTTAGGAGGCACGTCAAATACTCTTAATATCAGCAAAATACCAATTAGCACTACCAATAAACCCAAATAGTAGAAAGTATGCATGTGATTGAATGGCCATCTCTTTGGGCTTTTTTTTTTTTTTTCATAGCAAGCTTTTTTTCTGGCTGTCATTAACCAAGTTGTCATTCAAAACTTTTATTTTCTTCAGATTTTGCTATCAAACAACCACAAACACGTCATTGTAACACCTACAACATCATTTCAGTCAGTGCCAGTTTAGATGCAGAGGCACTCATGCCTAGGTCAGCTAAACCTGACATTGGACATCGGTGGGACCCATCGTTAATCTGTTTATTTTAGAACAAAAGTAGCCATACCACATTGGATAAAATTTGTCATTGATACTTCATTGGATCCTTTTGTGTTTTAATTCCTCAAAACGTAAATGATCAAGATATATAAAAAAAATATTTATTGAAAAAAACAAAGCACTTCTTACCCATATCAAATGCATCAAAAGTTGCAGTGCTCGGGCTATGGGGGCTGTGTTCACCTGTGGAACGAGCTTTATTGTCATATTCCATCCCATTCATCAAATCCTTATCAATAGGCTCAAACGTCTTTGTTCCTGAAACAAATTGTAAGCGATATCAATGGGTAAATATATTTCTAAAAATTATATGTACACATGCGGCTCAATAACCTTCATTATAATTTTGAAAGTGCAAATCGAAAATATAAATAACTGTAGAAGATATACTTTATTAGCTTTTACTTTCAATGTCACATTCCTAAGTCCTACCTGAATTATCATATGTACTGGTGTCTACCCCATGGCTTTTGGTGCTTGAATCCTCTTTCACAGAGGCATACAGGTTTCCCTGGAAAAGAAACAGAAATAAATATATTTTATCCATAGTCATTGAGCAATAAGATCAAATAAGGTATCTTAATTATCTTCATTCTCTTTGACAATCTATTTTATATCATACGTTTCAAAAAAGAAGAAAAAAATATGTCAATATAATATTGACTAGAAGAATGTTAAACTCAAAGCATTTTTGTCCTTTCCAAAACTATATCACAAAAAGACAGGAAAGAGAAAAAAATAAACAGCCTCCCTGAAATCTGAAGCAGTATAATTTTGAAACAATAAACAAACCTGAAGACGACCCTCAAATAAGTCTATTTTTCATACAGCTTGGTTATAAATTAGTCCATATAGCCTGCAGGCCAATAGAGTCGAAGCTTATCCCAGTATCTGTAGCGTGAAGAGGACAGAGTGTGATGTCACCATTCTGGATAGGACGCTATCTAATGCAGATTACATCCCCAGTTGTAAGCTTGTACCCATTTCTACACCTGGGTCAAGTGAGGTTATTCGAGTAAAGCATCTTGCCCAAGAAAAACAATGAGGTGACTGGGCGGGGCACGATTCAAACCCACGACCTTTGCAATGAGAGATCACTGTCTTAACCAATTTGCCATCGCACCTCCGTAACTTGGCTGTACAAATATAATAATATGACAGTAGTTAGCGAGAAAGTTTTGCTCCAGTTGTTGCCTGAAACATCTTAAAAGTTTGTTAAAAAGCGATTTGTCTGATGATGATTTGAATTGATCAGAGAGTTCCAATTGAGAGTTTGTCATCTCTTCAAAACCTGCTTATATTTGCAATCATTTGATGAATCATCGCTTTATACAATTTTTTCCCCGATAATTTTGTGGCCTACTGCAGCTTGGGGTTTGTTTATTTTCATATCTCACAGTGATGTCACGGAAATGATATTCTCTGATTTCAATAACCACGATTTCTGTTAGGTTTGTTGGGTTTTTTTTTTTTGCTTTGATTGCTTCTATTGCAAAATTCTGCCCATATCAGAAAAAAGAGCTTTATCGCAATCCAAATCACTTTTTATTAACATGTTATGCATGTAAGATTAGCGAGCAACTTTATACTCCAAAAACCCCAAAAAACAGCCAATAGATTCTTTAAAAGACGCATGACTGTTTAACTTAAGATATCAATGGTAAAGTGCCCAATTTTCTAACATC
This sequence comes from Dirona albolineata, assembly GCA_031763155.1. Lineage (NCBI taxonomy): Eukaryota > Metazoa > Mollusca > Gastropoda > Nudibranchia > Dironidae > Dirona > Dirona albolineata. Next base: position 10,803 of record JARFNW010119840.1, read on the forward strand.
GTTATGAATCATCAGGTAATTGTTGCTCTCTGTGTAATGCAGAAAAACAAAACTTACAACTTCAGCTTCCTCAAAGTCAGGTCTAGGGGGAATAGTAGGGGTGATTCCTTGTTCTAAAGTTGGGGGCATGGCCTCTGGGTTATCATTCACATAGTGCTCTCTATCACCCCATCTTTCCTCATCAAAGCCAGGTTTGTCTTGCCTTAACAATGAACATAAAAATCATTATTTTATCGATAAATATAAATAATCTTCCAAGTTTTTTAGAAAGTGGTTTATCTGATTATTATGCCTTTTATGTTATATATAATCATACTTATTTTGTATATACGTATATGAGAAGTGTAATTTTATATTGAATCAGTTCAAATATGACGTGCCCTATCAATAGCAATGTTCATGATATCTTAGAAAATTGTGGAATGTAGAGATAAAAAAAATTCTGATTAAAAAAATTAAAAAATACCTGTCAGGCAATTGAACTGCTTTGGGCTGCTTTTTCAAATACTGCTTGAACCTCAGTTCAAAGGCTTGGCCAATGGTGGTGACGACATCTTCCGCTAAACCTCCTCCGCACTCCAATACATGACAGGCTCTATTGTGCTCAGGGTCTTTCGCCACATATGATACAAAATCTAAAGTGTCCTAAAAAAGTAACATAACAACGTTCATGTTTATTCTTTTGATCACAGTATTATAAAAAGAACATTCTGTTTATTCGTAACGACCAAATAGTTGCTAGTCCTAAAACTTTTTAAAGTACTTTCTCCACTTGTTTATGTTTCATCAAGAATGAACGTCTCTCTCAACATTACCTTTCGATCTAGCTACATTCTATTTTTGTGTTTGATATAAGTTAATAAACTATCTTTCAAGAGAGGCACAGTACGTAGATGGGACTACACATACTACACGAACATTCAGAATAGTATCATCACAGTCCTTGATTAGGATGCTTTTAAAAACTCCTCTTACTACCTACAATTTCCTTTTCTGCTGCTTTTCTTATACTAATTGGTAGAGATCTAACAGTTGCCACATATTACCCTCACATGCCTTAAATTGTTTGTGGAATTTGGAGAAGGTAACGTAACAATAAGCAAAACAGGCTGGCGAAGGGCATGGGGTAAGGGCCTTCCTGGGATCCTGGAGAGGACCAGGTTAGCTTAAGAAACTAACCATAACATTAATGTATGAGAAGAGATGGAAAGACAGATAGAATGATTGAAACTGAAAACATAATTTAATATAACATACCTACTAACAGACCTAACACAGGAGGCACAGGTTTGAGGCCCCGGGACAAACAAAAAAGGGTTAATACTGTGAAGGCTCATTGATGTACAATTCACAGTCAAGGTGGTCAACCACATGCAACATCTTTTTTACTTTGGTTTGCGTCGACCATGAGCGAGCGAGGCAAAAAATTCAGAAATCAGATAGAGTAGTTTGATGGAGAATACAACGCACCTCAATGAATGCAGTTTCCACAGGGAATTATGAATTACCTCCACTTTTGCAATCTCGCAGTGTAAAAGAGGAGTAATATTATCAAAATGAGTTAGCAGATGAATTGACCCCCTTGATGACTCAATGCATTTCCTTTCATTTTCTACTGTCATACTTACTACATCTCCACCCGATGCAAATGATACGACATGAAGAGGATGGTCTGCTATTGTCTGAAAAGAAAACAAAGTTAAAAAGTAATGTTGCCCCTTTTCCCTCTCTCTTATAAATCCAGTCATAGTTTCCCTACTAAACAAAAGCTTTCTTTTTTGCTTTTCATTCACAATTTTTATTGATTACACCTGAAGTCATGCTTTGTTTATAAACTTGACAGTCTTCTTCTGGATCTGGATTGATACGCTAAAGAATCCACTTTTGGCATTGTACGGCGATCCATATTATAGACTGGATGGTTTTTAACAAAATAAAAAAGTGCACACACATGTGGAATGCAGAAATAATTCTAATTCAAGTCCTCCAGGCTTCCAAGCAGTTTTTCTTAAAATAAGTGACTTCTCCTCGGGCCTTAAGTGACTTCCCCTCAGACTAGTAAGTGACTCGCAGGTTATAACGAATTTCACATTTCTGCAATCTCTGCTTCCCTACTGCATGTACAAAGTGGACTTAAAGCAATAAACAAGGCTTTGAAACATAAGCTCCGATTTTTCTCAATATCTCTAAAGGGACAAATATTTATAAATGAAAAAGAAAAAGGTACAAAGACCATTATAGCAGACAGGTCTGTTGTTTGCTTGTGTTTATTTTCTGACGAAAAGAGGGAACTTGACACATCCTTTGTATTGTTCATTATTGTATACAAATACAAGTCATATTTATGACCCGTAGCATTTTTCCATTTGACCATGACCCGGGATCAATTCTAGAAGAAAGGTGGACATCATGTCTAGCCCACATATGAGTACGTGCATCATCTCTCCAAATAGTAGATTGCCTCAAAATGTTCAAATGCATTCGCCACTCGAAAATACATCATTGCAGCCCTAAATACAAAAGTGAACCAACTCAAAACTTGCAAAAACGCATGTCTCTAATCCCGGACACATATAGTGATTGCAAACTAAGTACCCATTGCCACAACAATAGCATGTCAATTTCCATTTTTTACTATAAAATTGAGAATACTGACATCCAAAACCAAAAACAGATCATGTAACAAAACCATGCATCAATAACAAATGCTAGGAAGCTATGTACTTAAATCATCTATCCATATCTTGGCTTTTACAAAGAACATTTTGAAGGGGAAATATTCAAATGCAATTCTTACAATTCAATTTGCTTTCATATACTATAATGGTCAGGTATATAATATGATGCTATATGAAAGCAAATAATAGAGACGCAGTGACTTACATCTCCTGATTCCATAACCATGAGATTTATACTGTCAGTGGTAATGGTGAGATTTACATTGGAACCTGCATATTGCATGTGGGGGGAATCACCTAACATCTTAGCCAAACGACGATCAATCTGAAAATAAAATATAAAAAGTGAGATGAAACAATATTACTTAAACATTTCAAGTAAATTAACTGTTTTTCCCATTAAAAGTAAATGATATTCATCCCGCTCAGTCATTCTAAAAGCACTTTTTTCTTTTTCTTTCTTTCCTTCAGGCCAATGAAAGCATGGGCCAGCCATCCAAGCCAGCAGGCTAGAAATGGCTCCTGGTGGGTTATTGACCAGCAGTCAAGAAATGGCTCCTGATAGGTTATTGACCAGCAGCCTAGAAATGGCTCCTGAATAATCTATCATGGATAGTCAAATAGTTAAAACTGTGTCATAATTCATTTATCTATTCATATTCATTCCTATCCCCGAATAATGCTCATTGCCCTGAGAAAGACATGTAAAAAGAACAATAATTACAATAAAATCAAAGTAATATAATAAAACTCAAATGTAAAAAAATAGGAAAAATAACCTTCTTTCTCTTTGTGGCAGTCTTCAAACCTGCTGCTTCCGCCACTCTGTTGATGGACTCTCTGAGAAAGTAAATACATTACAGAACCAAATCATGGCTTGAAAATATGAATAAGTAATGTTATAACGAAAAGAAAACAAAATGTCAAATAATCAAGTTGAAGGACTGAAATCTACATCCTGACTCTGATTCATGAGGTTTAAAAATTTTGCTTTACAAAAAAAATCAATGATTAAATATAAAAAGCATTGTTAAAATATGAAAAAAAACACCAAAAAAATCACCCCAAAAATCATTAAAAATAAATAAAAAAGACCAACAAGAATATTAATGTGTATATTATGAAAAGTATTGGCCTTTCTTCTAACTATATCATATATATAAAATTAGAAGAAAGGCCAATACTTTTCAGTTGAAAAAGGGTGAGCATTTATTACCTGGCAATTGTTGTCCTTGTTTCGAAATCTAAAGACTTCATGGATTCTTTGATCTCAAGGCAACCAATGTACTGTAAGAAGATTAAAACGTGCTTTAAAAAATGTCAGCTCAAAAGCAAACTTTTAAAAAATCTAGTGGAAATATATATATATATTTACAACCCTGACCTAATGAAGTTGGGTGTTTAAGATTCATGGAAAAGAAAGTCATTTTTCTTCTCTCTTTCCCTCTCAAGTATTTTAGTTCTATTACATCATAGAGATCAAATTTATTCATTAATTGTGAACCAAGGTACTTCTCGTACTTAGCACTCATTATAAAGTTCATACACTGTTGCATCACCTGATATATCCACGATCAATGTGAGATTAATACTTGAATATATGATCACAAATCAACACTCTCAAAACAAATAGTGGTGAGAGAGGGGACTGAAAAAAGGTCACAAAACTTGTTTTTAAACACAACAATCTTGGCAAAATTCAAAACCTACCCGCACACCGTAACAGATACCAGCATCTGGAGTAAGATGCGTATCTGGATGGATCCATCCCACGTCTGGTTTATTCATGAAGCTTCCTGTTCTTGACCACTCAGAGAGATTTGATCCACTCTTGTTATTTTTCTTCATCATAAAGCTATCATCCTTATAAAATTACAAGACATCTGCTAAATCTGAAAAGAAAGAGAATGTTAGACAAACTATAATTGGGGATTAGTGGTGTCACTTTTGGCACTTTATTTCAAACAATGATGAATAGAGAGAGAGAGAGAGTACTTGAAGTTTAAAAGTAAACACGTCTTACACTTATATATTGATAGAAGTCATGATGTTTTTGGTCATATCTTGTCTATGCTTGTACTAGTAGGGAATGGGACCACATTTCTTGTGATCAAATCGCCATAAATAAAAAGGTTATATTTTTTAAACAAGAAACAAGCAAGTCCAGTAAACCTGTAGTCTCTGAATATTTTACAACCGCTTTTATCTCCCAAATGAGAAACGTCACGATTGAGGAGTTTTACACACGCTCATGATGAGCAATCAAATGGGTGACAATAAAGTTGGGACTAACTCTAACAGGTCCAAAGCCTTGAATACAAGCTTAGACTAAGAGAAATGACATAGTAGCAAGTCTGACGTAGTCATTATTTCGAAATAGCTTATAAATTTATTATTACGATTACCGCGTGTAGAAGCAGCCTGCCCCATGTAGACGATGTACTGCATTATAAATTTATAACAAAATAAGGCAGTGACTATTCAACCGTACTCTGCGGTAATTTTCAAAATTATCCTTCCTCCCTGTCTCGATGTCTATCGATACGGTCGGATAATTTTGAAAATTAGCGCAGCGTACGGTCGAATAGTCACTGCCATAAATAATAATAATATTAATGCACTGTAATCCCTTGGCCGAAGAGGAAGAAGAGGGGGAAGCTTTAGTTTTTCTGCTCTTCAACCTTACTGCCAGGTGAAATCGGTTCTGCACCCTGCGCATTTTCTATTATATAAGTATAAAAGGGAGGTAAACGATCTTACTCCTACTATAGGGTACTATAGTTATACAGTGATAATATGCATTTATTGTTTTTAGATCTTGTCAAGATATGATATTATGCATCTTTTAAAGAAAAACAGTGGATATGACACCAAAATGAAAAAGTAAATAATTAGAGTGAATCATTAAATTAATCATTATGACCAAGACGCTGACGACGATGATTATTATGCTACTACTACAACAACAACTACTTCTACTACTACTACTACAACAACTACTACTACTATTACTACTACAACAACTACTACTACCACTACAACTACTACCACCACCACTACTACTAAGTACTACTACTACTACCACTACCACCACCACCTCTACCAATTCTACTACTATTACTACCACTGCTACTATCTGAAGGATGATAAAATAAATCTTGTCTTTTATTTCTAGAATTAGACATTTTGTTGTTGAATGACTAAAAGTGATGCTACAGAAAGGTAAGACTAAGTATAAAAGGGAGTGCCGCGTGTTACATCCCTTTTTTTTAGCTTTTCATGCCGTTGTCGACTGATTTCACCGAATCGCCTAGCATTCCGCTCTTACTATGTCTCCCTCTTTGCCCTTGATAGAAGTAGAAGAGATCTAGTCTAGTCTCTAATTAGACTAGTAAGTAGCTAACTATCTGATCAAATCTATTTAAATCACAGATCACAGAAATATACATGATTTAATCTTGCCTAATTTGTGACTACTGACTGTTGTTACTGTTTAACAATAAATATATATATAACTATAAATAACAAGGACATCACTATTCGCCCACATTTGGGGGCGAAAGTATCTCCACAGTGGCGGCACTATTCGCCCACTTTTTCATGTAATTATGCCACCATTGCAATTGGTTCTGTGGTGTAGCTGTTGTTAGCATGTCTGCTTTACACTCTGAAGGTCACGAGTTCGAATCTCGCCATCCTCCTTTTTTTTCTTTTCTATTACTACTCTTTTTTTCTAAACACTCTGTTGAACTCATCAGATCTGTTTCATCAGAGTATATTTCCCTTATTTTGGTCATTTTATTTATTCATTAAAATAGTTTCCAAAAAGCTGAAATAAAATTATTATTGGTATCTAATTATTATTAATAATAATGATCATAATAAACGTTAGATACTAGTAATAACTTTATTTCAGCTTTTTGGAAACTATTTATTTCAATAAATAAATAAAATAAAATGACCAAAATAAGGGAAAAATACTCTGATGAAACAGATCTGATGAGTTCAACAGAGTGTGTT
>JARFNW010119841.1:0-12567 GCA_031763155.1 Dirona albolineata
AGAGAGAGAGAGAGAGAGAGAGAGAGGGAGGGAGGGAGGGAGGGAGGGAGGGAGGGAGAGAGAGAGAGAGAGGGTGGGGGGAGGGAGAGAGTAAGAGAGAGTGTGTTCAGTTCAGCTCTATGTGCAGCATAAATTTGTCCCCTACATTACAATGTGGTATTTATTAAAGGCGGAGGGATGAGAAAGAAAGTTAAGTGAGAGTCGCTTTCCAACAGAGATCTTAATAACACAAGCAATATTAAATAATCTGCTTCAAAGCTTATCAGCCTATACTTTGGTGTAAAGAATTAAACATCAACAAAAATCGCTTAGTCGTAGACCGTGATAGAGTTATAGCGTTTATACCCAATACATTTTGAAATTTAAAAAAAAAAATAATATTGTAATTTGTGAGTATTGACATATATGAAAGAAAACTGATCTAAAAAACAGGAACGAAACAATGTTAAGCTGTAAAACCTTGTTTTAGCCTCTCGTCACGATAAATAATGATAATGAATAGCTTGTATATTATGATGGAGGTCTCTAGGCCACAAAAAGACTATCACTCACCATGTACACAGAGGCATTCACAATAATGATTATTAACAGTACAAGTATTATGCATCCATGATATTGTCATTGTCATTGTCACTGTTACGCCCATTGATAACCACAGACGTAGTAAGACGAATTGCCGCTATATAATATATTATATCTGGTGTCAATAAAAACATGACACCCAAAGAATTCCCAATGAAAATGTATTCAGACAACATAATATACGTATGGAATTTTGTATGGATAAAAACAAACTTTTCATTGCACGTAAATATGTGCATCGTTAGAAATAGACATCGTCTTGAACATGCACTATATTTTTTTAACGGTTTAACATTTCCAACTATTTTTTTTCCACATTACATCTGGAGTTTTTATTAAAAAGACTGTATATCCAGATTTTGGCGAAATCAAGTTACGAGTACTGACTGCCTTGTAGTAAAAAATATGACACATCGACTGATCTAGGCCTGGTGTAGATACCATAGTCTATTACCACAATTAGCCACAGATGCCAGAATAAAATGGTTAATGCTTGAGAGAAAAAAAACCCAACTTTTTTTTGGCTCTCCTGATCAATTTGAAAAATGGATATAATATGGTCTTTAAAAAAGAACCCTCCACAAGTGCATATGTTTATTCTACCGTATATCCATACAAAATTCCATATGTATACGTTACCTAAGTACGTTTCTGTTGGTAATTCTTTGGGTGTCATGTTTTTATTGTCACCTGGTTTCCTTCCTTGCACCTTCTACAGTTTGGCCTCCGCCAGCTTCCTGCCCAAGTACTTCAGCTCCAAGTGGAGTTTCTCCAAGTTCCAGGTCCCTGGGGACTCCTACTGCATATGTGCCTTTGGGTCCGAACCCAACACCGTCATAGGTAAGCACATCACAATCCCTCCCCTGTTTGTCCAAAATCTTTTTTTCTATTCTTGATTTTTGTCTCTCTCTCTAGCATTGTAACATTACCCTACTATCATCTTCTTTTTCTTCTTGCTCACTTTCAATGTCTTTATACTTTATACGGCAATTCCTGTCATGTCAACAAACACTGTCGTCTGCAGGAGTTGTTCTTTGGCGCCCCATAATTTCTCCAGCAGTAGTCTCTTGAAAATTAAAAGTTATAGTTATAAAGTTTTAAGTTTGTTTTCATTCTAGTCTTTTCCTTGAGATGTATTATATTATAGACAAAAAAAAAATAAAATTGAAGTTAAAGTTACAAAGTTTTAAGTTTTTGTTAATTTTAGTCATTTCCTTGAGATGTATTATCTTGTTCTCACTACCCTTGTTTACTCATTGTACCATTTCAGTCATTTGTGCCGATGGCAGCTACTACAGATTCGTGTTCAACGCTAAAGGGGAGTGTTCCAGAGACGTGTACGCCCAATTCCTGGAAATGACGGACGATCGGAGCTGAGAACCTTTTTTTTGTTTTTGTGTGTGTTGATACTGTTTGTGCTACGACGTTTTGTTCATGTCACGTTAAAAAACCAGACAGACGGAGTGAAGCCTGGAGCAAGATTGATTCCGTCAGTCGACCGTTGTTTGAAGCTTGTCGAATTGTTATTTCCTTTTTGGCCAAGTTTATTATGTATTTTTTGTTTTCTTTCTGTTGTTGCATTAATTGTAATATATTTTATGATAATAGTCATTTATAATGTTTTAAAAAGTTCCTCAGTTAGAGCGTGTTGCTCTAGTCTATAAAAGAGTATCTTCCAAGCCTATGTTTAGCGATGGCTGAAATGACTCAAAAATTAGACCCTTCATTCCTCTATGTATGTGTAAGTACGTATGTCTCTACGATATCTCCTATTCTTAGCAACAACAGGGTGTCTAATTGCACTCTTTTCCCGCACTTTCTGATATTAGCAAATAAATTACAATTTCCCTCCACATCATCTTTGCTGTTCTACCTCATGCAGCGTTTTTCTCTGCTGTGTACGATTGTGACCAAACGCTAGTGTCAGATTTCTTGTTCCCTTCACTTTTGTCATTTGGATGAAAATGGCAATGGTCGAGATAAGCTTTGTTTGAAGTAAAGAAAAAGAATAACAGGGTTGGATCCAGTTCAAATGTGGAATACGACATTGTACAAAAAAAAATTTCCCCACGGGGATGAAATAATGTATTATCAATTTGATCTATCTTATCCTATCTGATCTTATCTTACTTTATCTTAGCTTATCTTAGCTTATCTTAGCTTATCTTAGCTTATCTTATCTAAAATGCCCTGCCAGGATTTGATTGATTTTTACATATTTTTCAAAGGTTTCAGGTTTTAAAAGTTGACAGTTTTCGAGATGAAAAAATTATTTAAAAAAAAATTGTTTTAGATCATCTGCTTCCATCCATGTGAAAATAGTTTAAATGGGCAACAACAATAAAGAAAATTGACAAAAGAATAGCATCTACAAATTGGAGAATAGGTTTAGTGAAATAGGAGGGATAGAGAATGAGCTGTATAATTATTATTGTCGTTATTTTGATCTAATATCTGGATTGTATCGTAGGCAAACTACCATATTATGATTTAAAAAAAAGAATAAAGTAGGAAGAATTTGTATTACTTGCCCCTCCTCTCTGCCCCCGATTCACTTACATATTCTTTAACATAAAAATGAGAATTTAACAAACAAATATTATTACTATCATCATTATTATTATTATTATTAGAGCGAATATGATTCTTTGTTTGTTTGTATCTTTCCTGTCTCAATATGCCTAGTCAATGTTTGCCTAGAGAAGCGAGAAAAAACTGTCATTTATACTTATGATATGAGTATGAGCTTTTTTTTGGCAGTATAGTAATGCTTGAGTATTGCTTGTAAGCGTCTTGGAATGGAACTGTTTTTATCACCATGATGCTAAAGATGCTAAGCTGCATAGAAAACTGCTTTAGCAATTGTAATAAATGGCTTTAAGGTAGAAACAATGTGAGTTTAAAGTCAGTAAATGCTGTACAAGATATATTTTTATTCATTGATTATGAAGTAGCCAAAATCAAAATAGTGTGTGTTTGCGTTTGCTTAAGTTTTGTCTATCTAGGTTTTTTAAAGAATTACGTTTTGTACTCTTTATGATCCACACAGTGGGCTAATCACCTGCTCGTCTTCAATTCCTGATGCAGAGTCTTTCTAGCCATGTGTTACTTCCATTTGTCATGTGCACCCTTCAGAGCTTGATATATGGCTGGCCCCTACACTGCTTATTGCGGTATAGAGGGAACTAGATAAACTTACTCTTTATGATCCATGTGTACTAGTGGGGTACAGACTTGCACTTAACCTGGATACGTTTTACCTGGGTCTGCGTATCGATGCCTTCTGCGTTGCACTCTGTCCTCGGCCAGACACAGAGCTGGCCTTTACACTGTTTAATTAATCACGGTTCCAAAGGGAGCAGATAACAAACTAACAAACTCTTTATGACTCACTAACTTCCCTTTGTGTTGATAAATCGTGAAGGTTGTCGGCTCTAAAATGTAAAATGGCGGATGGGGTGAATCGAAGTGTGTCAAAGATTTTACATTTGTTGTTGATTATAGAAAGTACTTCCATCCAATTTGGAGACTATTTTATACATTTGGATACATTTATTGTCTGTCCGAGATGAGAGGGAGAGAGATGGATGGAGGAGGGAGGCAGGGAGGGAGGTAGAGTGAGACAGAGGTAGGGAGGGAGAGTGGGATGGATGAGGGAGGGAGAGTGAGATGGAGGAGGGAGGTAGGGAGGGAGAGTGAGATGGATGAGGGGGGCAGGGAGGGAGGGAAGGTGAGATCGAGGCAGGGAGGGAGAATGAGATAGAGGAGGGAGGGGGGAGTGAGATAGAGGAGGTAGGGAGATGGAGAGATTATATAATTGTGTGTGTAAATATAAAGATAAAGATGTGTTTATAGTTGGCACAGGTACAGGAGTGTCACAGGTACAGGCGTGTAGTAACCTGGACACTCGGCCACCAACGTGTAGGTATGCTTTCCATGTGGAATCACCCAATGCCTGTCATATTAGCTCACACTTATGGCCGTGGAGCAGAAAAATGGCTGGGAAAGATAAAACAGCCAGATGTAGGAAGCGTTATGCTATTTAAGTTGCAAGAACCAGATAATAATGTGTCATTTATGTTTGCGATGATGCCAAGTCTTTTCCTCAAAAAACCCAAACATGCTCAAATAAAATCCCTGTGGTTTATACCCGTCAGCGCATTGTGTCACGTCACCTGATATAACTCTATTGTAAATGATTTAGGGGGCGTTGGTCGCCAAATTTTGAACGCAACTCGACGGTTTGTGTTGCCAAGCAACATTTATCGTGGCTAGTGAATGGACGGGTGACTGCCCGGCACCCAAAAACAGTCATAACATGTCTGTACACAATGAAATGTATTTGCTCACCGGTGTTTGTGTCCTTAGGTAAGACATTATTAGCCCTTGCTTACCTCGTCCTACCGGAGACTGATTTTTAAATTCAGATGTCCTGTTGGTCGTAAGCAGCCTCGGTCTTATTCCAAATTGTATTCGTGCCTATAAGGCAGCGTGTGGTGTGTTGTTGAGTGCTCCGTTTTGTTTCCTGGGGCCGTTATGCTACTGCAAAGTGCTTAGAGCACAGTGATGTTTGTGGATAAGCGCTAAATAAATATCATTCATCATCATTATTTTATATTATTTGCCTCATGACATAACATGACTCTCTTGTATTCTGTTGCTGTCTTCTGCTGTTTCTTTCACTTTCACTATTTTCACGAGATTTCAAATGATCCTTGGCATAGTGGTTAAAGCTGCTGCTTCTGGAGGCAGAGGTTCATGGGGTCAAATCCTTGACAAAAATGGCTCTCCTCAGGACATTTCATGGGTCTTAAGGCTCTGTTTCTAACGTAGATGAACATACAATAGGAGACAGCATCTTTGATATTATTATTCTGCATGCAAAAATGGATGTTCAACTTAAAACTTTAGAACTTTGAGATAAGTTACAACTGTATTGTTTCTTTCTTTTTTAAAACTCTTTTTATTTTCATTTCATATTTTTGTTGTTGTAATTACTGTGATATATCCATCTTTCATTAAAAAAAAAACAAAACGAAAATAAAAGTAATGAAATCTAAGCTAATAAGTCGTTTCGTTTGTGTGTGCTTGTGAAAATAACTTATTTTGTTGTCACCATTTCCAAAATTTGTTTTTGTGTCAGATTGAATTAATTGTAAATATTTTAACTGTGATCATTTTAGTGTTGAAAAAAAAAAATTGAAGAAAAAGAAAAGCGTGAATGATTTTCCTGTCGTGAGTTGTGAGGCTTTAGTTAGTAACTGTGTTTTATCATTACGAACACTGAGGAATTAATGGGGGGGGGGGGGGGGGGGGGGGGTTGTGGGGGTTGTGGTTTTTGCGACTGGCCTTTGGAATACAATCTGAATCATGTGTATTGTTGTTAGTGAGGGTGAACCACACAATGGAGAATAGAGAATACACAGAAGCATCAATGGCACCAGTTTCTTCAAGGAACAAGTAAGGGTAATGTGTAAAACACAGAGAACGAATAAAACTAGGTATAGCAATTTACAGATTACCAGCTTCAGGCAGGTAAATAATAGTTGTTGATAAAACAAGCTTCTATGTAATTAATGTTTCAGGTTTCCCCTTTATCAAAAAATTATACGTCGTATTTTACAATTTATATTTTTTTCCTGTTGTTATTTTAACTTCTGTTGTTTTCAGTGTTGAAGCCATTGTGAGCATTTTTATAACAAATCCGGGGCCGTATACACAGACCACACGACGTTAACTGTTAGCACACTTTGGCACAATAATTTTGTATTGAATTCTACTCACAACATAATGTGATTTGCGATTCTGAGGCAGCACAAATGTATTAACAGTAAACGTATGGTCTGTGTGTACGGCCCCTGGCCTCTAAAAAGTGTAATTTGAAAGAAACTGTTGTTGCTGTTATTGTTTTTTTGGATCCAAGCCAAAGCCTTTTGTGTCAAGTAATGTATAAAATTTTACCTCTCCCGGTATTTTTAAGGCAAGAGTCGTATCCATTCCAACTTGAGAGGGTGACCAAAGTTTCTTTGCATTATTTGTAACGTGGTTAGGCTGCTGGAAGCCAGGCAATAAATAAAGGTAAAAGATAGTTGTAGATATAACAAGCTTCTATGTATGACAATGTACAGTAATTAACATTTCGGGCAACTGTTTTTTTGGTGAAATTCATTATCTAAAGAAATCTATTGCGAACGATTGAAGAAATTAAGTGGCAGATTCTCCATAGTATTTGGCGTAGTTATTTTATGTTGGGGCAATTCTGTATCAATAGATAATACAGACTGATTATTGTATCGTGATAGGCGTTGCTTTGTACAAGCCTTTCTTCATCATCATCATCAATTGTTTTTGAGTATTACTAGAAGTCAAGTTTGCTGTTGCCAATTCTTTGTGTAGAGACTGATTATTATTTCTTTGCATATAATGAGGCTGTGACAAAAGGTTTTCAAAATTTGATAAACCACAACTTACTGAATAAAGCAGGTTGGTTTCATAAAACATTTTAGCATCATATGGGCTATTTTCTGTGTCACAAGGGTATAATATGGGTGTCTGACCACTACTTTGTCCACCATCACGCGTGTCACTTTGCGTAAACTATTAGCACACTTTGGCACAATAATTTTGCAATGAACCATACTCACAACATGATATAGACACCATAATAATCACGTCATGTTTTAAGTATAAATCACTGCAATAAGTTTGTGCTAAAATGTCCTAACTGTTTATGTACTGTCTGTGTATCTGGCCCCTGAAGGGTTTTTGTGTTAAATATGCCATGGTTTATTCTTCGCAGTGTCATCATTATTATTATTATTATTATTATTATTATTATTATGTTATTATTATTATGAAAATATCTATCTGTCTATTACCATGGATAACCTTTCCATTCACTGTATCAATATATCCATTTTCTTCATATTATTATGTTCGCGCCTAACAGGCAGCAGTGTGTGGCGTAGTAAGTGTTGAGTGTTCCATTGCTTCCCCGGGGCCAATGGGCGACTGTAAAGCGCTTAGAGCATGGTGACGATGGACAAGCGCTATATAAATGTCATTTATTATTATTATTATTAATATTATTATTATTATTATTATTAATATTAATATTTCTGATGCAACTCGTCATTGTTATAATTCGGGTCAATGGAACCAATTCCTGTGTTTTCTGCTTGCGCTGTTGACTATCAAATCACAACAATTGCGACAATCCGTCATGAATCATACTATTCCATTGAGATTATCGTCGTTATGAACAATGAATCAAAATGACAGGATTCAGTCATGCCTTGGACTACAATGGCCAAAACAGCTAACTGTAGAACTTTCTTTGCAATGGAAAAAGTTTTAAAAAAAAATCATGAAACTAACTGAAGACAATATAGATTGACAGGCACATAGATACATGAATTAATTACATTTCAAAATAAAATGTTAAAAGCTACAATGATTAGAACTCAACAACCGAGTGTGTGATGTTTAAAATAGCCATTCTATCGTAATTATAAGCAATAACTCCATGCTCAATTGAAGATTGTGAAATGCTTGCAAGATTTGCCGAATACTCTCCTTCTTCTGGCTGCCCGTGTATACACCTCTATGACATTCTACTTTGTAGTCTATTTCCTGAGTTGTTTTCATGTTCAATGCCTGTATATAATACAACACTAACACACAATGAATATGTGTCAAACCAATTACAATCTTCTGTTTGACAAAAACCTGGGGCCGTTTACACAGTTCTTAACGATAACTGATACAACATTTGTGCTTGCAGTGAATCACTATAACATGTCATGTTTTGAGTAGAATTCAATGTGGAAGGATGTCAAATAGGATTGTGCCAAAATGTGCTATCAGTAACAGTTTACGTAGGGATTGTGAATACAGGCGCTGAAATGAAAATGAAAATGTTATTGAAAGTGAAAGGCTTACTCATGATCTGTGAATTGTGAAAAAGAACGAATACACTCAGTCGAGGGCTGAATTATTACTCGTACGACTTATATGTAGCAATACACTGTTGCCCGAGGAAAATGTGCTACTGTAAAGCGCTTAGAGCATGGTGATGATCGTGAATAAGCGGCGCTATATAAATGTACATTATTATTATTATTATTAATATATTACTTATATCAGGACCAGACAACATGATATTGTAGTCATAACTATTGAGTGAATACCTGAGGCTACAATATCATGTTGTCTGGTCCAGATATGAGTAATATTGAACAGCGTATTGATCCTTGTACCAAACAAGGTTTATTGGCACAGTGGGCTGATCCCCTGCTTGCCTTAAAAATCTTGATTCATAGATTTTCCAGTGCTGTATCAGGCCATGTGTACCAGTGGGGGACAGACTTGCACTTAACCTGGATACGTTTTACCAGTGTATGCGCATCGATGCCTTCTGCCTTGTACACTGTCCTCGGCCAGACACTGAGCTGGTCCCCACATTGTTTAATTAAGGTACTATAGGGAAAGATAACAAACAAACAAACTACAGTTAAATATTGTCTGTTGATATACCGCCTGTTCGGAGAATGGCTATAAAGCAGACAGTAGATGAATAAGTAAAAGTAGACTCAAGGTCCCTGATGCTGTTACAAGCAGAGACTAGGAAGCGACCAATAACGCGACCAATACTTACACAAGCTAGCCCATTCCACCGGCCCAGTCAAACTATTGCAGTGGTATTTCTAAACGGGACATAATTTTGTTGTCTTAAAAATGGACATGGGGGGCTAACTGCATAATTTCAGTCATAATGTTGTCCAATACGTAACCTCCCTTGCTTTGCACTCAATATACCACCATTCACTCTATGTAACGCCAACTTTCTAATGGTCACGCGGTTGGCGGTATAACAAGGTTCAAGTGTAATCTGTTATCTAATAATTTAGATCATATTATGTGACAACTCAATGTAGACAAATCTTTTTTTACATGAACAAAACGCTGAATATTTTGCAAAATTTGCTGTTTTCTGTTGCTAGATTTATAATTTTCTAAAATTTGGTAATTTATTGCTTTTTTTTTTTAAAAAGGGCAGGGGCATGTTAGGATTTGGGTTAAGAAGTTGGGATTAGGGTCAGGGTTACTACATCTAGCTTTGGTTTTCTAAACTACAACTAGGAATACTAATTTACTTTTAGTTTTAGCATCAGGGTTAAATAATAATAATAATAAATAACATTTATAACAACATGCATTTCCAAAACTTGAGTTATTCTCAATGCGCCTACAAAAACATCAAGTGGGTACGTTCCATCATGTTATGAAAGTCAAATTATTTCATTATACAAACTAAGAACAAACTACAGGTAATAGTAAAAAGGTAGGGTGCTGTTTCAGCATGGATTTAAAAGTATCTATGGAGGGTGCTTCTCTAATCTTCCTTGGGAGAGAATTACAAACACTGGGCCCGACATGAGAAAAAGGTACCCCCCCCCCCCCCCCCCATAAAATTAATAAGTGCAGTTTGTTTCTAAAAGTTTTGTTTTATGGAAGATCTCAAGGCTCTGGTTGGAGTAGAAACCTTAATAAGACCTTTAATGTCCTCCAGAGATTCATTGTTCCAACATTTAAAGCAAAGCATTGCAATCTTATGATCAATCCTTTCCTTGACTGGCAGCCAATGTCATCCATATAAAGTTGGCAATGAATCACATGTGACCAATTTAGCGCACTATTTTGGATTGTCTATAGACGGAAAATCTTACCTTTGCTAATGCCTGCCAAAATAGAGTTACAATAATCAAGTCTTGATAAAACAAATGTTGTAATGAGCTTGGCAGCCATTGGCAGTGATATCTTTAGTTAAATAACTTCGAATGGTAGATATTTTCTTTGGATGTGTATACAATATCCTACATAGATTATCAACTTGGGCGTGCATTGTGAGATTATGACCAAAACCAATCATAATGAATGGGGATATCAGTGATCTACCTCTGAGAGTTTTTACTTCTCGTGGAATACGGACTATGAACCCATCTTTATCTTGAACATTTCATAGACACATCAACAACATCAACAACATCAACAACATCAACAACATCAACCATCGTCATGTTAGGCACCAAGAACTAAATGTGGCATAATTAAAACTTCAAATTCTGCATAGGGTAGATACTGGCCATGTCTGAACACCGAACAACTGTCTTCTTGTAATGTTTCCCATTTTTGTGGTTGGTATCGGGAGGGTAACAGTACTCGATTTCAAACTCGATCCTCACGATATACTCCATTCGATTAGGAACCAGTGCAGGAACTCCTTCATACAAGGCCCTTGTCAGCGGAAGCACATCTTTCTTTTCATAAATTATGTTGTTCAGCGTGTAGTAATTCATCGCCCACAGGTAGCGTTCGTTCTCCGTGTAGAAAAATAAATCTATGAAGGGGAAGTGCCTCCCTTTATTATGAAATTTCCAATGCATGTGCCACTTGGTACGGAGCTGGAATCCCTCCAGACAGGACAGGGCTTGTCGGATAATCTTCCAGTCAGAACCGTTAACTGCTATATCCATGTCTGTATCCCAGGGTATCGCTCCGCCATGGCGCACAAGGCCAAGTAAAGTTCCGCCTACGAAGAAATAGTCCACCCCGACTTTCTTCATCGTCTCGTCGAATATCTGATACAACAGTAATGCGTCTACGCGCTCCTGTGGGGAAATTCCTGGCAAAAACCCGGCGTAGAGTTCATTCTGGAAAAAGGGATTGTCCGATGTGGCCCCGTGATATTGAAGCATTCCTTTCTGGTTGACGTGCTTGGATTCGGTGCGTGGTTTTGACATATTTGGACAGTTGAGCAGATCTGTGACGTTGGTGGGGAGTTTGACATTTCGCATCATGAGGATGTCAGAGGTCGAGACCTCTCGCCACACGTGTGGCCAGAAAGGGCTGAATAAGACATTACGGACAGGTTTGATGTAGTAGAGGTTGAGGACCAGCAGGAGGACAACCCCCAGTAACATGCAGAGGCAGCGGTTGAGTCGAGCGAAGAAGTATCTGAATGTCATTGTTGAAGATTGAAGGGTGGGGTGGTGGGATATGGATTGGTTTGTGGGAGCGGGGGGGGGGGGGGATACAAGTGTTTAGTTGTCCAGATGATGGATACGATGGGAGTCCAAAATTTCTGTTGAAGAAAAATAATAAGAAACAGATAAAAGATGCAATAGTTAATATATTATGAATGACTAAGTCAATAATGTGATGTCTGCAGACACCTTTGCCGCCAATAAATGTCAGCGAGTCACATTGAATCTCAAGTTGGAATGTTTGCATGTGGAGTTGTTTGTATCAATAGGTATGAGGTACTTAGTACTTAGTGCAGTGTCTGTGTCCGTCCACTCTTTTTGAGGCATAGGTTCTACCGATGTGTGCCTTGTAGGCATAGGTTCTACCGATGTGTGCCTTGTAGGCATAGGTTCTACCGATGTGTGCCTTGCAGGCATAGGTTCTACCGATGTGTGTCTTGTAGGCATAGGTTCTACCGATGTGTGCCTTGCAGGCATAGGTTCTATCTTCATCTTTATATCCATCATTGTTTCTTTCGAACACTGCAGCATCTTCCTCTTGTTTGACATTCAGGTTATCACAATTCGTTATCACAATTTATAACTAATCACACAATAGTATTATAGTCCTAGAAGTTAGAGACAGTCTGGGGAAAGGGGGGGGGCTTTATGTTGTGTCGTGTAGTATATATCATAGTACCTACATGTATATGTGTGTATGTATACCGGAGAACAAAATAAGCTCTAAAATGATACTGAAACACACACAGAGAGAGAGAGAGAGAGAGAGAGAGAGAGAGAGAGATAGAAAGAGAGAAAGATATACAGAAAGAGAGAGAGAGAGAGAGAGAGAGAGAAAGAGAGAGAGAGAGAGAGAGAGAGAGAGAGAGAGAGAGATAGAAAGAGAGAGAGAGAAAGAAAGAGAGAGAGAGAGAGAGAGAAAGAGAGAGAGCGTGTGAGA
>JARFNW010119951.1:0-12564 GCA_031763155.1 Dirona albolineata
TATTCCTGTATTTTACTATTCCTGTATTTTACTATTCCTGTATTTTACTATTCCTGTATTTTACTATTCCTGTATTTGTGTTCATGTTATTATTCCTTTGTCAGTCATAACTGAGAAAGAGTGTATGGGGCTGTGGAGGCTGATTGATTGCCTCTCAAAAAGACCGTCGCTTCCAGATCCTCATATCGACCACTTGCCATAGACTCCCCTGTGTTTTTCCGGTGGTGCAGTGGTTAGGTCACTTGCCTTTGGTTTGAGAGGTCGCAGGTTCAGATCCAAGTGGAAGCACTGTTTTTTTCTCTCTCAAGGCCTTGATCCCACTTTGCGGCACTGCACTGTGGCTGACACCTGGGTTATTCCAGCCTACCCTTGGAATAGACCCTAAAGACAAATTCCCCCCTGGGATGAATAAAGGGAATTTATTTTTTATTTTGTCTCTCTTCAAAACGACCACTCCTAGCGCTTTGACAACCACCTATTTCACCGACTAATTGCAATTAAAACCTCTCTTTCACAACCACCTATTTCACCGACTAATTATATTGCAATTAAAACCTCTTCATACAGGACGACCACCGTACCCCACCTGGGAACTCACTCAAATTGAGTTCTTGGAAAAATGTGCAAGGTATTTCCCAAGGACCCAACATTAGTAGTTTCAGTCAGGATTCGAACTCCGGACCTCTCGTAGAGTAGCCTGTCTAATAGTTAATGGAAAAGTTAATGTCAGTAGTATTATTAGTATAATGACTTTAATTCCCTTATTTTCTTTTGTCAATCAGGAAAAGGAGGGAGAATATGTGGATGTCCAGGACGAAGAATTGGTTGGTGAATCCACATCTAAACAAGGCAGTCAGACATTAGTCGATGGAACGTCACAATCAGGCAATCAGACATTAGTTGATGGAACGTCACAATCAGGCAATCAGACTTTTGTTGATGGAACGTCACAATCAGGCAATCAGACATTAGTTGATGGAACGTCACAATCAGGCAATCAGACATTAGTTGATGGAATGTCACAATCAGTCATTGAACATACGTCAGTCATTGAACATACGTCAGTCATTGAACATACGTCAGTCATTGAACATACGTCAGTCATTGAACATGCGTCAGTCATTGAACATGCGACAGTCATTGAACGTCTACCTGAGAATATCAGGAATGAAGCTGTCTTTGACAAAATCGAAAACAGAGAGGTAGGCGGAGAACTCAGAGGAAGTTTTGAAGAGGCGGAGGTGGACGAGAGCTTCATTGTCCTCTCCTCCACTGGATTTGATTCGTCCATGTTGAACAAGTTGAATTGTTCCTTTTCTTCTGGAGACGATTCTAAGATGGAGCAGAATGAAGACAACAGCAAGTGGAGGGAAACAAGTGACATGACAAATAGAAAGGTCGTAGAGATTGACGGAAGGGAAAGGAGTGAGGGGATCAAAATGGAAGCATATTCCTGTGGAGATGGTTTCACGTCAGAACAAATTGAGAAAACCAGTCAGGTGTCAACAAGTGATGGGAAGAAAGTGGCAGAACTCGGAAGAAGACCATATCTAATGGAGATAAATGATTGTATCGATGAGTCTGCGGAGAGAGATCAGATGATAAATGATGAGAGGAAAAACCTGCCTGTTGTGATGAAAGCGCGTTATTGTGAAATGGATTCTAAGTCAAAAGAAAATGAAAACAAAGAGAATGGTGTTAACAATACAGAGGACAAACAAAACACAGAAGGAAATCAGAAGTGCAGTGATGAAAGAGTTATCGCATCGGATTGCATTGTAATCTACTCTTCTGACGAGGAGTCGACGCTGAAACTGAAACATGAAAATCACATTGGAAAGCAGTCGTCGGCAAAAGAAGAGATGATGGGTGAAATGGTCCAAAGGGCAAAAGAAGAGATGATGGGTGAAACGGTCCAAAGGGCAAAGCGAATGAAAACTAGTGATGGTGATGCATCCTCCCATCAAGATGTCGTGTGTTTGATCAGCAGGGGTGGATGGGAAGACTTGCTAATTGGTGCTAATAAGGCGGCAGAAAAATCAAGAAGTGGGAATTCAAACTCTTTGACTGTGAGTAATGAACTAATAGGTACTGACACTGACCGTTCCATACCCAGTCAGTCTTACAAAGATGGGAAAGAAAAGGACAAAAATAATAGCAGTAATAGTACAGACAAATTTGATGAAGGGAACAGACAAAATAATAGCAGTAATAGTACAGACAAATTTGATGAAGGGAACAGACAAAATAATAGCGGTAATAGTACAGACAAATTTGATGAAGGAAACAGAAACGATGACATGCCCCATGAAAACAACACCATGAAAATAGTTGGAAAGGAAGAAAGTGAAAGCGGTAATATATTTCATAGGGACAGTGATGTGTTTTGCCCTTCCTTAAATGATGCCCAGGGTAAGCGTGAAGATGGTGGATTGGACATGGCACAAGTGTCAGGTGATGCTAGTGAGGAAGATAACATTGTAAGAATTCACCAGCCAACGGTCATAGAAATGATCAAAGATATTTTGCGTCAGGTTAACCAAATTGATGTCAGTAAAAGTGGATGGGACCAACTGCTCCAAGTCAGTGACGAAGAGGAAGAGGAGGAAGTTGTTGAAAGTGGCCATGTTGAAGATGGCCATGTTGAAGATGGCCATTTACTTGAAGAAGACAGGATATGCGCTGCCATTGAAGTCAAAGAAGATTGCATTGAAGATGATTGTAACGATGACGATGATTGTCTTGTTTTGTTGTGTGAGAAAGATGTGCTTGAAATGAATGACTATGAATTGGTCGAATGCAAAGAAGAAGAAAAACAAACAGGAAAGGACACAGGGCCTGGTGGTGGTGTGAAAGAAAGCATTTTGCGTGAGAACTGTGAGAAAGAATTGGAGCAGAGTGGGAACGACAAGGGGGTATTGTGTACAATGAATGAAAAAGAAAACAACTTAAAAATAAATGAAGATGATCTCCTTGTAATGAATGAAAAAGAAGAAGTTATGAGCGTAGCGAGTGATTTTGATTATCTGCTAGAAGCGAATGAGGAAGAAGGCAAAAAACGTAGGGAATCTTGCATTGTTGCTACTACTGCTATGTATGAAAATAAAGATAGATTAAGTGGAAATGAAAGCTTGGCCGTAGGCGAGACAACAAACGCAGACTGTGGTGATAGGGGAGGGGAAGGTTTCTTAGACTTTGAAAACAATAAAGAATACCAAAGGAAAATAGGGAATGAAAACCAAGATAAGGTGAATGAAGAACCAGAAAAATTAGAAATTAATCAAGATCAAAAGAATATAGCAAAAAACTGTTTAGACCTACGTAGCGCAAATGAAAGTAGAAATGAGGGGAGATGTTTAGACCCACGTAGCGCAAATGAAAGAAGAAATGAGGGCAGATGTTTAGACCCACGTAGCGCAAATGAAAGTAGAAATGAGGGGAGATGTTTAGACCCACGTAGCGCAAATGAAAGTAGAAATGAGGGGAGATGTTTAGACCTACGTAGCGCAAATGAAAGTAGAAATGAGGGCAGATGTTTAGACCTACGTAGCGCAAATGAAAGTAGAAATGAGGGCAGATGTTTAGAAACTGACACAGGCTCATTAGTTTTCAAAGTAAACGAAGACTTTTGTCAAAGTGCTTCACCGCATCCATACCCACATCATGAAAACAAAAAAAGACAAGACCTGGGCGGTTTACGTGAAGAGTGCATCAGAAAAAGGCAAAAACTAAATCCAGCCGATCCAGAGTAGTCTTATTAGTTACATTTACATTACATGACTTTACAATACATGACATTACATTACATTACATGACATGACTTTACAATACATGACATTACATTACATGACATGACTTTACATTACATGACTTTACAATACATGACATTACATTACATGACATGACTTTACATTACATGACTTTACATTACATTACATGACATGACATTACATTACATGACATGACTTTACATTACATGACTTTACAATACATGACATGACATGACATTACATCAATACAGCTATCTGTGCACCTCCTGCCTAAGCATCGCTAGAGTTTTCATTTGATATCAAACGTAGAGAGGCTCAGGGGAATTTCATAGCTTTTGATTCGACTCTGCTCTGTATGTGTATGTTGGCGTTGAATCAAATCCCATTTTAGATGAAAAGGGTTACGGGTAGGTACTGTCTTAGTCTTTGAAATTATCATACACAATCGAAAATAAGATAAAAAAGAAGATACATGAACCATATTAACCAACATTAAAAGAAAAATAGAAAAATTATCACGCAACCTGGTTCATAATCTAAATGTGGAATTCATCTACATCCAAATGGTATTTATCTCCCTCTTTTTCTTTCTGTCTATGACTCTATATCTCTTCTTCCCCCCCCCCCCCTAATTCTCTCTCTCTCTATCTATCTATCTATCTATCTATCTATCTATCTCTCTCTCCCCTCTTCCCTTTCTTTTGCACACAATTCTAGAAAATAGCTCTGGCCTCGAGTTGGCCAACAGATTTGTTTTCACGAATAGGCAAACTCAATATGCAATAAAACAGTCATGTTGAGCAACCAACCAAATATATAACATATTATGTCACAACCAAAAACACAAAACCAACACTAAACAAAACAAGCATAGTAATAAATTATAGGAATTTTTTTTTATAGTCATAATATGTTATACATATTTTAAAAACTTTTCGTTATGTTGGTATCCGAGATTGGCATGCTCTCTTTGGTCAATAAGTATGCAAAAGGGTTCTTGTTCTTTGTTCTCTAGAAAAAAATATCTAGAATTGATCTTGGCTCAGAGAAAAGGACCAAATCAAATTTCTGTTTTTGATTTTTTTGTAGCTGTGATTCGTGATTCTTTTTGTTATCACCTGATTCCTGTTATTATTCTATACTTATAAAGCTTCAAAATTCATGACATAGGGATATCACATAAGATTCTTTATATCACTAAAATAAAATCAATAAATGTGGACAACATACCTTTTGTACATGAGATTATAGAGTTGAAATAACATGAATATGATTAGTGAATAGGCATGTTGCATTGATGGTACATGTGGGGAAAAGGAAATGAAAGTTATAGATGAGATTCATCACTTACGAGATGCGACTCTTGTCTGTCGTCGTATATACATGAAGCTAGGGAAGATGGCAATTATTTCTTTGAGAGATGCCACGCTTCAGGCATCCTTAGAACAACCTGGAATGTTCAGGCTAGTCTAGTTTGCAACCTCCATTCAACAAGCGTGACTTTAAACTGCGTGACTGCTGTAACTGTAAGTTCAGGCAATGTTCTGAATTTCTGTGGAAAAACCCTGGGTTTAGAGGAGCAATGGCACAATTACATTATATTGGGATTTCATTTTTATACTAGGTGGTTGATAGTGTAGTGAAGTGGCATCTCTGTTTCCCAAGCACTCCTGTGTCTTGTAAGGACAAGTGGCAGATAGTCTGTTGATGTTGTGGTTAATGCATGATGATTGTGACTGTCGTAGTTCACTTTGGGGTTTTTTCTGGTAAGGCATTTTTCTTCTGTTTTTAACTAAACCTGTAGTTTCACCATTTCCCTGCACTTAATGACCATAGTTGCAGCGATGCTCTAATCTCGTAACATTCCAAAGACATTGGTCCATTTGAAATCATTGTAACTTGCGACCCTTTTTATTCATTGCTTTGTTAATGAAGCTTACTGGAGGTGTGGGTCAGCAACCCGGCAGCACCACCAATGGCCTGAAAATCTCCATAATGGAGGAGGATGAATCTCAGTGCTCACCAGATTGCAATGTGGCGTCTGCTCTCCCGTTCACGACACCTTGGCCGAGACCTAATTTGTCTACGATTCATTATCGCGCGATATTGAAGAGGTTAAGCCATAAAATTATCGTCATAGAAATATAATAAGATAGCTTTTCATAATGATAATAATACTGACACAAACCAATTATAGTATAATTAAGTTGTCATTGAATTAATGGAAAGAGTTTGGTGAAAAATATGATGAGTGTAGAAGATAAGAGGAGGACGACGATAAAAGAAGTAGAAGGATAAGAAAAGATGAGGGGGAAGGAAAGGGAGAAAACAAGGATATCTATATTTAGAGAAAATTGGTTAAGTTGTTTAGATCTAATAGTGATAGTGTTGTAGTCAAATTAAAAGAAACAATGTGAAATAAGTAGTTTAAGTTGCCTAGTTTTTTTTGTAAGTCAGTAAAAAAAAGCCAACATAGTTTTGTTTAGAAAAAGTTTGTTTATTATTTATTCCAGAAGTTGGGCTTGGAAAAATGATAGTAATTAAGATTTGAAAATAGTGAATATGAATATGTCTACATAAATTCTCACTAGGTGGAAGGTGGGGGTTGAACAGAAATATCTTGACTCCTACAGGTTTGTGACATCTTCTGCACATGTTTTAAGAATTTTTAAAGAGAGGTTACTGTAGACCAAATGGAATAATTATATGTTTAATTTTTAAATATAGATATTCATATGCAATGCTTCATATATGGAGGGGTGGTCAATGGGTGAGATTTCATTATTTGGTTAGTTGATGTTATTTTCCCATAATGACTCGGGTCTGATATATGCTGGATTAAATGAGATGGCTCCTGGACTTGTTTGGCAGATGTGATATGTCGGCTACACATTTTTTGTCCTTGGCCAGAAATATGAAGCATTGCTGTGTGTTTAGATACTAATGCATGTACAGTACTAAATTTGAATTCTTTTACCATTTCATATTTCAAAATCTTAAAAACAATGTAGATGCAATTTTTTTGTTTGCAAGTTTATGTCAAGTTGACAAAGTGTCATTTTTACTGTTGTGTTTTTGTTATTTGCTTTCATCAATACATTGTAAGTATAAAGTCAATAGAAAGATGCATTATTTGATTGTTAATTAGGTTTTATAAAATTACTTCTTTTTTTTGAATACTGTGAGTTGATTGATAGGTTAAGGATGTTTCAAGTGCAGGCATTAAATAATTTACTTGTTTAGATTTTTTGTTTTGGAAATTGGAATTAACTACTGCGGCATTGATTTTATGCTTACAAAGTATTGACAATTGATTGTTTGTTATCAAAAAATTCTTTCTATAAAGTTGTTATGGTTTAAAAACAGGTATGTTGTTTTTACTTTTAGATACAGTATATTTTATTCACCTCCCCCCCCCCTCTCTCTCTCTCTCTCTCTCTCTCTCTCTCTCTCTCTCTCTCTCTCTCTCTCTCTCTCTGTGTGTGTGTGTGTGTGTGCGCGAGTGTGTTTGTGTATTCTCTTGATCCACACGGATCTTAGATGCATTGAACAATGCACCTGAAAGTTCCATGTATTCTATGACTAACTATTGACATTCACTTAATCTGGGCGCTGTCAAATAATGGAAACTAGTTAGCAAATACAACAATAATAGTGACCTGCCGAACGTGTTATGTTGACTTGAGTGAAAATATAGAGTATGTAAATGAGCTGCAATGGTTGCCATCGCAAGGCAGCGCAGCGACCTTTCGACTAAACGCGAGAGTTCTCACAAAAGTCCCGTTTATTTTAAATAATGATATAAACAAAACAACATACGCACAAATCAAATATTATGCCGAGGAGTCGATCCACATATTATTTGGTGTGAATTTACAGTGCCAAATACAAAACGGTGTTGAACGGATCACCTTTAAAACCCCTTTAATATTATGAATTTATTGTTCGATATTAGGATAATCGTGATAGTAGGCTCTCCTCACACTTTATAATCGTTGTGTTCAGACACATCATCGGATCCAAATTGAATCCAAGAATATATAATGTTATCGATAGTATTCGATTGCTATTCCGACGTGGCGAAAACATACATTATTTACCGTTAGAAAGTGCAAAGTGCTGATTAAAAATTCCACGATCAGCTGAGAAAGTAAACAAACAACATGCCGAAATCGCGGCAATCGATTTAAGGAAATTTACTAAAAAGACAAACAGAGAACAATTCTTACACTTTTTCATTACCGATGTTGCGACATCTTTGTAAGACCCCGCATTAGAATCCTGACAATGCTAATCCCGGGTAATGCTCTTGACACATATTTCACACACGGGCAGATAACGATATCGTCAGTCTGTTAGTGGCGATGAGCCTAATTGGCAGCTCCAACTCTATGTTACCCCCGAGAACTAGAGGGAAACATTCATTGGCACGGCCGGCTTTGGTGTGTGTGTGGGGGGGGGGGGGGTAAATCGTATCTAGGAGTTAAGGGCTATCCACTCAAGTTTTACATCTTTAAAGAAAAACAACAATAAAATACAACAAAACCAAATCATTAAAAATTTAAAGACAAACAATCAAAAGTAAACAAAAAAGTCGGGGAGCTGGTGGCGCAGTGATTAAGTCACTCACCGTCTTTGGTTCGAGAGGTCGCCATTTCAAATCCCAGTGGAAGCACTGGGTTTTTTTCTCATGACCTTTATCCCACTTTACGGCGCTGCACTGCGACTGACGCCTGGGTTATTCAAGTTGCCCCCTGAGATGAATAAAGGGAATGTTTTTATAATAAAGGAATTTTAATTTCTTATTAATTAATCTTTTAAACAAATGAACAAACACAAACACAAAAAACCATTCATTTCTTTCTTCAGTGATGCTAGAGATTTTGTCTCCAGGTTGTATTCCTTCGCTGTCCTTCATCATCGAACTAGTCTGTCGTTCCAGTTGAATGAGTTTGCCTTTGTTCTTATGTGACAGTTCCTCTTTAAAATATTGATGACTTATAATAAACGATGTGAACAATTCGCCTACGCAATGCTTATTATTATGGTTCTAGTCGTGAGGCAATCTATTGATTTATTCTATTTACACAAGAGGCCGCTACAACATTTTTTGCTCCTTCAAATAATCGATTTATCAATTCATTATCTTACAATTTACAATGTGTATTCAACTGTTTTTGTCTCTCCTCCCTCGTCCATCCACAGAATTGATCACGGCCACTACGACTCAACCGCCAACAAGCGGAAGGCAGCAGGTGACATCTCAATTAATCAATTAAAATTTATTTAGTAATTGTTCATTTTATTGTTAAATTTACAGCAAAATAGGAGTAATGACAATAGAGTATGAAAACGCTTGATGAATCAATAAAGTGTTAAACATTTATGTCCCATTGAATTTATTATATATATATAAATATATATATATATATATTGTATTATGTGAACAAGGGAACATTGTTTGTTTGTTTGTTTGTTTCCTTGGCATCTGTTATAGTACTTTGATTAAACAATGTAGCGTCCTGCTCTGTGCATGACTGAGGATAGAGTACAAGGTAGAAAGCATCAATATGCAGACCTGCGCAAAATGTAGCTAGGTAAGTGTAAGTCTGCACCCGGCTAGTACATATTATTATTATGGCCGTTGCAGAGCTGAGAAATATATGGATCAAGATATTTAGGGCAAGCACTGTGCCCATAAACCTAGCTTGATATGAAAAGCAATGCACTGCCTTCTAGTTGGTGATAAGTCTGTGTCCTTTTCACTGCCGACCAAAAACGTGAATGTCTCAGCTTGTACGCCTGTGGAATTGGGTGGGAAAGAAAGAACCACAATATTTGAAATTCAACGAGCATAATTCATGTCAAAATTTGATGGAAAAGAAAGAACCATTTACATATGGCTGCCACTATCGACAAGCATAATTCATGTTATAGATATATCAAATTAATGCGAATGAAATAATATAGAGTACAGGTATCAAAATATTGGCGTTTGGCAGTGAAGGGGTAAAGCGCAGATTCAATAATTGTACAGAACATTGAGTTTTTGAACTGTATACTGCAGTCACTCCTTGTATAAAATATTATTTTTTTCACAAATCAATTCATTGACAGCTATAAATAGATAAAACATTAGTATATCTCGTAAAAAATGTTCATTGTAAGATTGTAATTATTTTATTGCTTTTCGGGAAGTGTGCACTGAATCCAACCTAAGCCATGGCAATTTAACACGACTCTCTTCCTGGAAACGAAACGGATAGAAATTCGCAGCAACGGGTTCATAGGTTACGTTAGATTGTAAAAAACATAGAACAATGTCAAGTTTGAAACCGAAAATGCTTTCTCGTTGGACAGATCCAAGGTGATGATAGATAAGGAATTGATTGGTTTCTGTGACGATTACTAGATTACGTGTTCAATGGTTTCAAATGCGTCAGTGTTGTTTCTTGTTGGGATTTTTTATGAATATTTTGCTCGACTAATAATGCAATGATTGATACCCATGTAACCGGCATTTAAATGATACATTCCTATTAAGCCTTGCAATTATATTATATATTATGATATTACTTACCAAAGTTCCGTCTCTCTGCAGAGGTTGGATGCCATGGTTCGCCATTCTTCTCTGTCAAGAGCCATCTCGCAGCACTCATTAATATCCTTGCCAGTGGTTGTCACGATATTACCTATCCACGACTTTCTCTGTCTGCCTCTTGCTCGTTTACCTTCTATCTTTCCCTCCAACACCAATTTTTGGAGGGATGTGTGTCTTTGTGTTACATTTTATTCATTGACCTTGATCATTTCTGTGTGAATTACTTCTAATGATTGTTTCATTTTTATTTTTTCTCCGTGTCTTTGACAGAAAGGGAAACAAGACCCATGCTCTGTTCCTGAAGACGAGGTAAAGTGATATTTAAGTCATAGCTGCCAAACGTTCCGTTTAAATCTTACTCTGTACAAGTCAAGTACAGGAGTCCGATTTCACCATGAGAAATATATGATTTTCCAAGGTGTTAACAGTAAAGTCGATTGTCTGTTGACTTGTTTAGTGTGATTTTTTTCCCCATGTTGCAAATGCCGATCTTTTTAAAACAGTTTCATTGTGTAGTTTTAAGAGATAATATCTACGCTCAAAATGGAAAGCATGTTACTTTTAACTGATATCTCGTGTTTGCTACTTGTGCCTCATAATATCATAGATATATTCAAATCTCGATAACAGTACTTTTTGTTTATCCCAAATTCTGTATACTATTAAATGGTAAATTTACTGGCTCTCCTTACATTTTTTACTAGATATTTATGACGGTGAGTTTGTTCAGTTACTGACTTTCTGACTTAAAGCCTTCCACTAGCAAATTCGTTGGATTTCGTAGTTTCGGGTCGTTTTCTTTTTTATCTCTGTGGTAACAGCAAACCATTCATGTCTGTTCTGTGCAATGCTTGTTCAGTTGTTAATCAAGTTTGTTTATATCGAGTCCCCTTTATACCACAAAAAGCAGTGTAGGGGCCAGCCATATGTCAGGCTCTGAAGGGTGCACATGGCAAATGGAAGTAATTCCAAATGTCAATGAGGACTTATACCATTCATCACCTAACACATGGCTAGAAATACTCTGCATCAGGAATTAAAGACAAGCATGTGATGATCACACTGCATCCAAATGCCTTTACCAGTAAATTGGACAACAATGTGCCATGAGGTCCATACA
The DNA here is from genome assembly GCA_031763155.1 of Dirona albolineata. Lineage (NCBI taxonomy): Eukaryota > Metazoa > Mollusca > Gastropoda > Nudibranchia > Dironidae > Dirona > Dirona albolineata. Next base: position 11,492 of record JARFNW010119951.1, read on the forward strand.
TTTTACCAGTAAACACTTTGCCGTTACCCTAGTGGTTACAACTCAGTTAAAGGACAACTTAGAGCTGCCACCTGGGCAAATTGTTTAGTTAACAGTTTAAAAAAATGGGGTTGACCAGAAATTATCGTTGCTTGTTTATGACTGGTGATATAGGGTGATAAAGCCATTTAAGCGTGCTTAACTTCAACCTTCAGCTTATATGTATGCAATGTACAGTATGTTACACACAGAAGCTTGTTATATCTACAACTATTATTTACCTGGCTTCCAGTAGTCTCACCACATTACTTTTGATTTACCCTTCTAATGGTATGGTATGCTTTGATTTATAATTATCCCGTTTCTATTTGAATACAATCCATTTATTGTCTTTTTAAACTCCAGAGAGTGAAGTTGGTGGAGAGTTCATCCTTCCTGTCGTTGTGTCGTTACCCGCCCTACCTCATAAACTGTCCCGCCTTCCAGTTTCTCACGGCCTACTACCCAGATGGTGTGGGTTTGAGTCCCACCAACCAGTCCAGGAAGACTAAAGGTTTGTGGGATTGGACGGTGTTACACCATTGCCCATTATTTTTGTAATAATAATAATAATAATTAATAATGATACTAATACTTTATTTTCATCCCATTAGGGAAATTCGTTTTACAGATGTGTATAAAAATTACAACATGTATGTTATACACATAAGATATATGATAATGATAATATAATCATAATAATGATAATAATAATGTTTTTTTGTTACCTGTTTTTAACTTGCAAAAACACCATTTTTACCTTAAATTTTTTTTTCTCCCTCATTCCTCTTATAATTTGATCCCCAGACAAATTTGCCTCATTCCAAAATCCATTCCCGGTGGTGTCCACTCCCCTCCACGCCATCGCCTTCACCCCCGACATGATGTCCGTGCCGGAGATCGAGGCCTTCCCGCTGGTGGCCCAGGAGTCGCCGTACCTCTATCTGGGTCTCAGGAATCTCATACTTGTCTTGTGGGCAGTCAACCCAAAGGTGGGGGGGGGGGGGGGGGGTCATGTGATAATATCCTTTCATTCTTCCCCGGGGGGGAATTTG
>JARFNW010120062.1:0-12563 GCA_031763155.1 Dirona albolineata
CTACTGTAAAGCGCTTAGAGCATGGTGATGATCGTGGATAAGCGCTATATAAATGCCATTTATTATTATTATATATAGGCCGAAATAACACAGGTGTTAGCTGCAGTGCAGTGCTCCAATGACATGTGACTTAACCACTGCGCCATCAGTGATCATGAATGAAAACTGACTGAAGAAGAGTATTTCACCGTTCATTTATTTGTTTGTTTTTCCTACCCAGTACTCCACTTGGACCGCATCCCTCTGTACGGTGTGGTTATAATATCCTTTGGCCTGGCCGGCTTGACAGCGTTACTCATCCGGCTTTTAGTTGTACCAAGGTTGCATAGGAAACTGTTAGGTAAGTTGGTTTTTCTTTTTCGCAATGGAAAATATTTTTACTTAAGTAGGTGTGGTGCAATGGATTCTGCTTAAAGTCGGCTTTGGTAAAGGTTAATTGTCAAGGGTTCTATTGTTAGTTGGTTTGTTGGGGTTTTTTTTTTGGGGGGGGGGGGGGTGTGTTTCGTTTTTTTCTTCGATTTGTTTTTTTTGTTGTTTTTTTTGTTGCTAGCCTACTTCTTACTCTTACAATTTGCCTTTTTTTTTTTTTTAAGGGTTATGCAGGTCCTGAGCAACCATGACTTTACTGTACTCACAGTGCTTCTTAAGAAATAATTCATGTCTTTGTGGGCTCGTTTTTAATAGGTACTTAAGAAATTTATTTAGGTGTGTGTTCAATGGCAAAAGATAAAGATGAGTGTACTGTATCACCTTGCAAGTTTGGCTTACAGACTTTACAACATACAACATCACTTGTGCTCAAGCAAGCCATGTTATTCAAATTCCTTCTTGACCGCCTGGCAAGCATATAGTAAAGCAGCATGTCAGGCACATCTTACTTACTGACAATTACTTTCTCTGGCTGTTGCTGGGTCCTCATTCACACTTCAGGAAAACATGCGTAAAGAGTCTTTGCCAAAGACTCCCATGTTGGATGTAGCATTATTACCAGGTTTTGAACCTTACCATCTTGAAGCAAGCAGCCTAACGACTCAGCCACCGATGCATTTATGAAAATTTAAAAAAATTATTGGAACTGGATTTTCATATTGACATACATTTCAAACCTTTTTGTTTTCTTTACTTTCTTTTTTTTTTAGAGGACTCAATGAATTCTAGCAGTGACTCTGAAGAGAGGACTGAGTTGAACAATAAATTGTGTGCCAATGAAGAATTTAACGGGGAATTTGAGCTGAAAGTGGAGGAGATACAGACAGGTAAGTGTTCAGAATGGGCTGAAAATGATGATTCAGATAAGTTTAATATCATGTTGAAATAATATTCATTTTGAGTCTTTTCATTTCAAATAATTTCAATCTCCAAGCTATTTTTTTCGTAAAAAAAATTATTTTGAACAATGTTTTATTATTATAAGTTTATGGAAAGAGCTGCAGAGATTTGTGACAGTGTCATCCATCTAATATTAGATGTGACAAATGTGAGTGACCCTCATTTCTGGTTCATCATAACCCTAGTATCAGTCTCTTTAAGATAAAAGATAAGATAATACATTATTTCATCCCCGCGGGGAAATTCTTTGGCAGCCTGGGCGCTGATCAAGTGTGACTAGCTTGCCGAAATGTGCAAAAGGTTGAAACGTTTCACTTTGGTTTTCTTTTATAAGTGTCCTTTAAAAAATCTGTTGAAACCAGCATAATAAAATATTAGGAATGCGTGACGTCTCCAAGTTGCTTTGTTAGTTTCATAAAATGATTTGTGTTTTAGATTTGATTACTTTGATCACCCACAATGTAATGACAAGTGTATTTATTTTATTTTTTAAATATTTATTCTATTCCGGACACAGCAAAGAAAGATGTAGAATTGGAAAAATTGTCTGAATTAACAATGGACATTGATGTAAGTACAGCATAAATCATACAACAGAACGTAATCTAAATGTAATTGAAAAATGTTCTAACCTTGATGTGTATAATATATAATATATACTTTACTTTTTCATCATAAGTCAAAGGTCGCTACCATACCTACTTTTGACTTGAGAGATCTCAGTTGACTTGTTATTTTTTTTCCACTGAAATCAAAATAGAAAAGCCAGATTAAGGGCTTTGGAAAATATTCTTCAATTAATTGTCTCATGACAAGTCTTAGGATCCCAATTCTTGGTCAGAATGTGACAATTGACGTATTTTAGTGATGTATTAGTTTTTTTTTAAATTTAGCAGTGTAAATTTTTTTAAAAACTGCGATAAGATGGCTCCCATTTTGAAAAGTTCTTTTTTCTTTGAATAATAGTATGAAAATGTTATAGTGTAAATAAGAGACAGTAAACAAGAAAGAAAAAGACTGTCAAGTCAGGGGGGGGGGGGGGTCAAAGCCTTGCCTGCCAGCCACGACATCCCATTGCTGACAAAAGGTGGCAGTGTTGTCGTGCCAGGCATGGGTTCAATTCCCCCCTTTCGTCAATCTTTTCTATTTCTTGTTTATTGTCTCTCGCTGGCATTAACATTTTCATACTTTTATTCTATTAACTATCAGGGCCCACTCCCTATTCATTCTTTTTTTTTTTTTTGAGCATATTTTTACCTATGATTTGCCCCAGGTCAATATTGTCTTGCAGGGTACTTTCATAAACAAAAAATATTTAAGTAACGCAAAAAAAAAGAAAAAAAAGAATATATATAAATATATATATATATAATACAGTTTCAAGTGTAAAATAACTAACTGTTAGTTGTTTTACACTTGAAATATACCATTATTTTTATTTATTTTTTCCCCATTCCCTTTATTATAATTTTTTTAGGTTCAGGCTGCCCTTATTCCTTTGTTATTTAAGTAAGGGACAAACATGAAAGACATGATGCTGTACCTTTGAAGGTCTATGTTTAACTTTTGATTTTTATGTTTTCAATTCTATCAAATAGCCATCATCTAATGGGAAAGTAGGATTTAACAGTTGCACTCCAAGCACTATTAACTCTACAGTGGCTTTATGTGGTAAGTCTGTGTGTGGTTGTACTTGTATTTAAATTTGATTCTCATTACAGTCTTTTGATAGTTCCAAGTATTTCGTTTTATTAACCTTCAAAGTGCTCATAATTAATTTTGTATCATATTTTTAGAAGCAGTATAAATGAATCTGTGTGCATGGTGTGTGATAGTTATGTGTGACATTCTAAGGCACCTGGGGCCGTATACACAGACCATACGTTAACGTTTAAGACATGTGTGCAGGCTGAGAATCACTAAAATCACGTTATGTTGTGAGTAGAATAGATGCAATATGAGTGTGCCAAAATGTTCTAACACTTAACGTATGGTCTGTGAATACCGGCGCTGGTCCTCGTAGCGCAATGGATATTTTGTTTGTTATATGTTCCCTTTAGAACAGTGATTAAACATTGTAGGGACCAGCTCTGTGTCTGGTCGAGGACAGCGTGCAAGAGAGAAGGCATCGATGTGCAGACCCAGGTAAAACGTATCCAGGTTAAGTAACAGTATGTGCCCCACTAGTACACATGGCCTTATAAAGAGCTGGAAAATCTATGGATCAAGATTTTTAAGGCAAGCAGGGGATCAGCCCACTGTGCCAGTAAGCCTTCTTTGGTACAAGAAGCAATACACTGTTCAATATTACTCATATCTGGACCAGACAACATGACATTGTAACCTCGGGTGTTCACACAACAGCTATAGAAACTGGAAATGTTACCAACCAGACAAGCAGTGGATAGGAATGGGCCATACTTGGGACTCTCAAAGGGGAGCGGGGGGGGGGGGGGCGTAGAAGTGAGAGTGATGTTTTATTAGTTTAAAGAAAAATTAAATATGTTGAAAACATTAAAGTCGAGCGAAGAACAAGTGAAGTGAAGAAATAGAGTATAAAAGTCAAACAGTAGAAATACTTACATGGCGAAAATTGAACGCATCATGATAATATATATTATATACGTATATTGCACATCTTTAGATTGTAAAAGGTTTCGTGAACAACAAAGTCATAGCATTGGTAATAAAAGATTTAGAATCTAATCACATGTTTGTCTTCATCACCATCAACATCATCATCATTATTATCATCATCATCATCATCATCATCATCATCATCATCATCATCCTCATCATCATCATCATCATCATCATCATCATCATCACCAACATCATCATCATCATGGAAATTACAAACAAAATGGCGAATGGTCATCGTAGCCATGCTTCCGAAGATGTAAAAAAAATTGGCCACCATTTAATTTCTCATTGGTTCTATACTAAGTTTTTTTTGGTTTTTTATATAAGGTTTTGTTTGTGTGGGTGGGGGTACACTATTTCTAAAGAGCCAAAGCCAAATGTAATCATCATCCAGCTTCATCTGTGTAACTGGTCCATTCCGCGAATTCATGACGTCATCGACAATGTGACGCCCCATGTCTATCCAGCCCTGTGCCCGCATTCCAGAATCCTATCAATGGATGTATCGTGGAGCGGTGAATGGAGGAAAAATGCGGACCGGATCTTGTCACCACTGACGTCACGTATTCTGGAAGAGTTCATTTTATAAATGGGGAGTGAAGACATGAACCAAAAAACGTAAAAAATAATATATTGTTTTTTTTAGATTTTTTTTTGGAAATAGCAAAAGATCTATAAATAGTACATATCATATGAACATTAAATTGTCTCTCAAGGGCGGAAGCCACGGTGGTGTAAAGGATAGCACATTCGCCTGTGGTTCGATTCCCAGCCAAGGCGGCTGACTTTTTGAGACATATATATATATAAAAGATAAACTAATAGGAAGCAACAACAAACAATACTAACATATTATATTATAGTGTAGGGACGGGACTCCGATAGGGACAGTACACCGGACAACTTGTCTCTAGCTGCATGGTTTGGTTCATCAGTAAGGCCGTGCGTCCACTGACGGTTTTGGTCAGCTGCGCATGTGACTAGCAGGCTAAAATCTTGATAAATAAAAAATTTTAACCTGCTAGTCACATGCGCAGCTGACCAAACCCGGCAGTGGACGCCCGGCCTAAGTGGTAATTAGTTCTAACTGACCAAAGAAGGGTGTTTATTCGGTTAGAATTAACCACAACTGTTTCCAACAACCAAACCAAGCTTCTATTTATTGCCAAGTTGTTCGGTGTCCCGTGCCGTCCGTAGTCCCGTCCCTTCACTATTCATACTATAAAACTATAATGTTTGTTTAACATGGATTTAAACGTTAGTTAGATAAGTAGTACATACAAATAGTTGTTTTTCGTGTGCTTTGTTTTGTTTGTCTGTTTTTGTTTTTTGCTTTTGTTTTTGTTTCCCCCTTGGTGTGTTTGATTGGTTGTGGTTTGTTTAATTGTTGGACTTTATTCTTCTAAAATTGAACTAAAATTTTCTAAAATTTACCTTGTGAGCATAGCTAACATCCGGGAATTCCTCATGACGTCATTGCCGTAGTGACGTGTGCAGTGTGCCATCAGAGTCACGTGAGCTTTTTCCTGCAGACGGTGGACTTCTGCCACTGATTTCAGGCCTTTTGTATCTGTGACGGAAACAATGTTTGTAATGTATTATAATGCATGAAGTACTGAAACATGTTCTATCTAATGCCCCATACAAGCTTGAATAACTAAATAGGTAACAACAGAAGCATTTCAAGTATGGTGTGACTTCTGGGTTATTTTTAGACCGCAATGAATCGTGTTCTTGGATGGGTTTTCCATTTCCCCGAGGTCGTTCTATTGTGAGTAAAAAGTAACGTGACAACTTTCTAATGGTGAATAAGGAATCTCAGGGTTTGTTTTCGGTACTTCCCGAATAGCAAGGTCAGGTTGCTGGGGAAAACCTTCAAGCGATCTTGTCCTATTGTAACGTCCCCAGAAAAATATAGTAAAACGTATTCACACGGGAAACCGCGATTCTAAAAATAACTTACAGTATCGGAAGAGAACAATGGATCGAAGGCAAGACCATTCTGTTGGGTCAAGTTTAAGGATGATACAGCCAAGAATGACGTCACGGATTTCTTGCAGAGGATTGGTGAATGAGGTCACGGATTCTCCCATCCGCTTCTTGTCTTCGAACGCCAGAGCGAGGCTTGTCGTTTGAGCAAGATCTGAAACAATGATGATAAATCATTGGTTTAAAATGGACCCGTTAGTATTCACGTGTAAGCAACGGTACAACGACAAAACATGTTTTGTTTTGTTTTGTTTGTTTGCTTGTTTTGTGGGTTTTTTTGTTGGGGGTTTTTTTGGGGTGTTTGTGGTTTGTTTGAGTCTTTTGTTCTCTTTTTGTTTGTTTGTTGTTTGTTGGTTTTTTTTATGAGGGTTGTTTGGGGTTGGTTTTTTTGTCTTGTTTGTTTGGTTGGTTTTTTTTGGGTTTGATTTTTTGGGGGTTTTTTTTCATTGCTATGCTTTGTGATAATTTTGTTGTTGTTGTTCTTGCTGCTGCTGTTGTTATTCTTGTGGGTATGCATGTGTGGAAAAGCGGGGAGGGGGGGGGGTCTTTTTCTATAGTCCAGTATATAATTTATGACATCAAAATATTTTTAATGACTTACTGGCATCGAAAGTCAAGCCCTTTTCTGCCGCCACCAGTATGAACAGCTCCGACCACGTGGCCTCTAGAAGAGATCTTCTATCTGATTGGTCCAAAGCCGAAAAAGGGGGGAGGAGCCTAGCCCATGTGATGCTGACTAAAAGAATCTCTTCCGCCAATGACGTGAGGCTATGGGCGGGACTTGGAAAAGCAGAAGTAGCCAATGAGAGGGCAGGATTCGTGATGGGTGACTGTAGAAACTGCAGAAGAATGTAGATATTAAAAGATAAATTAATAAATCAACAAATTCTCTATATTTATCCCGAGGGGAAATGTATCTTCAGAGTCTATTTTGAGGGTTGACCGGAATAACTCAGACGCTGTGCAGCGCCGTAAAGTGGGATCGAGGTCTTGAGAAAGAAAAAAAAGTCCAGTGCTTCCATGACCTCTCGAACCAAAGGCGAGTGACTTAACCACTGCGCCACAGGTTCTAATCTTAATAAAAATGGATACCATTTGTAATATTGCATGCTATATTAGCCAAGGCGTCTCAGTATGTGCAGATGGGGGCGACAATAACTCCAACCTTACCATTCAGGTGACATTTTATGATCAAATTATGCAATAGATCAAAACCGTTGGATGGGTTTTCCATGTCCCCGAGGTCGTTCTATTGTGAGTAAAAAGTAAAGCGACAAACAACTTTCCCAATGGTGAATAATAAGGAATCATCATGATTTGTTTTCGGTACTTCCCGAATAGCAAGGTCAAGTTGGTGGGGAAAACCTTCTAACGATCTTGTCCTATAATAGTAATAATGGTGACCTGCTTTATAATATGTAGCTTTGTAGACTTGAGTGAACAATCGGAGAATGTAAACAGCCTGAAGTCTAGTAATTATTGACAGCACAAAACAACGACGTTTCGACCAACATGCCTTTGTCAAGCGACAATTGACAAGAAACAATCACAAGTGAAACATAGATGGGGTGACGACATCGACTCTAGCTATTGCATCAGAGCAACGAAATGGGCTGAAGGCTAACCAATGGCAAAGGTGGTCATCAAGTACATTAATGATATTATATCATTGGTTTGATTCTAATCAAACAGGTGGCAACTCCCAGTTCACCTGTGACTGAAGACTAGCCACTGAGGTAACAGCAAAGTGTTTATCGGTAAAATGTATGAACCGCATGGTAAACGGTTGTCCAATTTACTGGTAAAGAGGTTTGGACGCGGTGGGCTCGTCACCTGCTCGTATTTAATTGTCGATGCATAGTCTTTCTAGCCATGTGTAAGGTGATGAGTGGTGTTTTTCCTCACTGAAATTTGGATTTACTTCCATTTTTCATGTACACCCTTCATAGCTTAAGATATAGCTGATCCCTTCACTGCTTTCTGTGGTATTAAGGGGACTCGATAAACAACAAACCACAGCATTGTACTCACCGGAATGCAAGGGTGCGAGAAAATGGAGCGTATTGATTGGCTGGGCATTGACGACAGGAGTTGGCCATTGGTCGATGGAATCACGTGGTACGGGAAGGAAAATCTGAAAGGGGGCGGGACTCCGGTGACGTTGATGGCGTTGATTGGTGTAGGGACGATGACATTGTTGACAGTGATTGGAGTGACTGGGTGGGCGGTGACAGGAGATATGGTAGGTGGCGTGGTCGATCCGACGGTTGGTTCTGATGGGTGGGAAAGTCAATGAAATTATATTCGTACACATCTAAGAATATGAATTGAATTTGGTTTAACATGACTTGGAAGTTTAGTTGGGATTTTTTTCTGTTGTTGACTTTAGTTTTTGACAGTTTGTTTTGTTTGTTTGTTTGTTTGTTTTCGTTTTTAAATTGTTTGTTTGTTTGCTTTTGTGTGGTTTTGTTTTGATTTTGATTTGTGTTGGTTTTTTTGGTATATTTTGTTGGGGTTTTTTGTTGGGTTGTTTTTTTTATTGTGGGGGGGGGGGGTTTTTTTTTTTTTTTTTGGCTTGTAATTAAAGATTAAAATCTGTAATTTGTTGTTCATAATTACATGGTGTGGGAAAAGACATGCTGGTGTTGCAGGGGTCGGGGGTGATCGTGATTATGTCTCGATAATACTTAAATATATTATAGCTTGATCCGCTTTGAGCATCAGGAAATATCGAAATACGAATAATGAAACTGACAAAGACATAATAAGTGAGGAAAAAAATGGCGGTAATGACGTTTTCAATTAAATTACCCTTAGAAATACAAAATAATGAAACCGAACAGAAATAAATGAGGGATAATCATCCATGAAATTATCTTACGAAATACAAAATAATGAAACCGAACAAAAATAAATGAGGGAGAATCATCCATGAAATTACCCTACGAAATGCAACATAACTGACAAGACATAAGTGAGAAGGAAAATGGCGGTAATGACGTCATCTATGAAATTACCTTGAATAGAGTCTACAAAAATCAAGGGCTCCTTTTCATCATTCTCAAATCTGTGGCTGTTGCCGTTGTTGTTGTTGCTGTTCATCTTTGTATGGTTGTTGTTGTTGTTGTTGTTTTCTTCATCCTCTTCTCCATTACACGCACCAATTACAGTCGACGCCACATAGGACGGGCCCGATGATAGAGGTCTTGTTGATTTGTCTTCGGATGAATCAGTAGACATTGCAGACGTTTCGTGAGACGTAGAGTTATCGATGTCGATGTTTTCATCGTCGTCGTTGTTGTTGTTGTTGTTGTTGTTGTTGTTGTTGCTGCTGTTGTTGATAGTGGTGGTGGGTGTGGTTGTTGTAGTGGCGTTGGCGCTGGAAGAATTATCATTCGAGGTAGTGGGGTTGTTGTCATTTGTGGGGCTTGAAGGATTACCGATGATGTTGTTGTTGTTGTTGTTGTTGTTGTTGCTGTAGCAGTTACGTTTGCTGCTGGTGGTAGTGGAGTTGACGCTGCTGTTGTTGTTGTTGTTGCTGGTGGTGCTGCTGCTGCTGCTGTTGCCGTTTCTGATGGTGTTGTGAATGTTGCAAATCATGTGTTTATCATTAGGATGTTCGTCATTGTGTAGTTTGCGATCGTCAAGTGTTGCCATGACAACTTTGTCTCCGTCTGTGCTATTCATGCTAGTGGTGCGTGCCGCGTCAATTTTTGAATTCATGTTTTTGTAAGCAAGGTGCAAAGTATTCCTTAAACTTTCGTGGTATGTTGAAAACATGAAACAGTTTCTGCTACTGATACAACACCCGTTTTGGCTATTGTGTTTACTTGTGTGCATGGGTGTGGTATTACTGTCATCACGATAACAACCTATTTTCGATAACACATCTCTATTCACGTCACCAATATTGAAGATGCTGTAGTTTTTACTGTCATCCGGGTGGTGGAGGTGGTGGTGGTGATGGTGGTATTTCGGGGTGGTGGTTGGTGTGGTGTCGTGTGATCGTTGAACGAGGAGGCAGTTGCCTCTTTCGTCTTGATACGCTTTACTGTGGGCGGGGCTTAAAAGGGGCGGGGCTGGGAACAGCACCGGAGGGTGTGTCTTGTCCATGAAGTCTCGTGGGTGTGGTGGGATGAGATTGGGTAAGATTCCTGGAGGAGAAATGACATTATAGAAGTGGTTTAACACTCTAGTGCCCAGTGTGTCATATTTGCCACATTATTCTTTTTTTTTGTTCCATTAATTACCCAAATGTGCCAAATATGGCACGAGCGTACTTTTTTTAAATTAAAGTTTTTGGATAAAAATCCTAAACTGAAACCATATTATTATGTCTCGGTTCATCTGTAACATGTTTGTACCACAATAATGTGCCTGAAATGGACAAATAGAATCACCTTATCTTATCTTATCTTATCTTATCTTAAAGACTAAGACAGAGACTAACCGAGAAACATAATGCTATAGAGACATCACCAACAACTGCAAATCAGACTTACGTGAGGAAAGTGTTTGGGGCCTCAGGATTTGCAGGGGGAATTCATTCCTGGTTTGTAACACAGGAGGGTAGAGGCCAGGGTACAGAAAGTCGTAGCTGTGTGGACAAAGGGACATAACAAAGTGAATATTATATTAATGTGTTGTAACTGGAGAATGTAATTTTATTGATTGTCTCCCTTCATTCACATTTATATTTCATTGTACACCATATGATATTAATATTGTAAAAAATAAAATTACGATACAAGTATCTATGTCATTTAGAGTTGGACATTATTTTGGACCAAGTCAGTGCTTTACAGCGATCACAATGGAAGAAACAAAGTAACAATGAATAAACCAGTATAGATCGATATGGTCTCGACGCTGCTTTAATGCATTCATCATCATCATCATAAACATCATCATCATCATCATCATCATCATCATCATCATCATCATCATCATCATCATCATCATCATCATCATCATCATCATAATCATCATTAACATCATCATCATCATCATCATCATCATCATCATCATCATCATCATCATCATCATCGGCATAATCATCATCATCGCCACCCCACTCCCCCCAAAGAAATAATAAAGTATAGTTTGTTTTCTTAATGTCTTAGTGTCCCAAACAAACTGTACACCATTTTTCTTTAATAACATTTGAAAGAAAGGAGTTATGCTTTGAACATTCAGGAGTCAGTAAGACGTTCAAAGGGAATTGATTTTCTATCATATCAAAAACATGTGCACCAAATATCATGGCATTAGTGCGCAACCTTATCACACTTTGTGCACCATGGAACCTCGATTACATTCACAATCAAACAACATCGTTCAATAGGTCACAAAAACAAACCCATATTAGGCCTAAGGCCCAACGACAATTGTCAAAGGAGGTGGAAACGCTTTTATTATTGTTCAAAAGTTCACGTTACTGTACTTAAAATCCACAAGGTGGATGTTGGATGAGGGACCTTGCTGAGCCTCAACGCCCCGAGTGCGTGGATTTCTGAGGACAAACTATTGTTCAGGTTTTAAATGAAACCGATAGCTCTTAACTTTTGCATCCTAGTAATTGTTGTCGATCGTGACGGAAACTTAGATAGTGTTCGTTCCAAATTTTTGTGTTCCAAATTTCGCAAAGTTAGTGATAGGGTCCTCGTTTTTCAAAAAAATGTTTGACACAAAATTTCCTCTCTTGATATGTGGACTGAGGCATGATTTGAAACCGTAGAAACAAACGCAAAATTGATGGAGAAGATCTAGGTTTTAATGTTAGGTTTTGAACAATGATAGATGCGAGTTCACATCCTCTTGATAATATTTGTTTTGTGTTGGATTTTATGAATAATAAAGGCTTACGTTTAATCGCGAATGCAATCAAGTTGTCATGGTGCACAATTTAGTGCACATTACCCGCCAAGCCATTTTTTATAAAGATTTTGAAATTGCCTATAAAGCTTAGTCTAGTTATCAAATAATCGAATCAAATGTTGATTGTTTTACAAAATAATTGTGACTACCGTACTAAATCTTGATGATCAAAATAAAATGTGAAAAAAAATCAGGGATAATTTTTCAGCTCCGAAGGAAAGATGATTGAGTGGAAAATCAACTTATTTTATTTATACCTGGTAATATTACGTAGAATCGCAAGTCTTCGTCGCCCAAAGGGAGACAATCGGGGAAAAACCCCATTGCAACATTATATTATCCCTGATTATCTCCATTTGAGAAGTTGTTTACAGTAATATTTTCATCACGTAAATCGAGACATTGCGTACTAGTGGGGCACAGACTTGCACTTAATCTTAACCTCGATGCGTTTCACCTGGGTCTGCGCATTGATGCCTTCTGCCTTGTTCACTGTCCTCGGCCAGACACAGAGCTGGTCCCTACACTGTTTAATTTACCCGGGGCAAATGTACTACTGTAAAGCGCTTAGAACATGGTGATGATCGTGGATAAGAGCTATATAAGTGCCATTTATTATTATTATTATTATTATTATTATTATTATTATATTATTATTATTAGTATTATTATTATTATTATTATTATTATTATTATTATTATTATTATTAGTATTATTATTATTA
>JARFNW010120173.1:0-12562 GCA_031763155.1 Dirona albolineata
TAAGGTGTGTTTGCATAAACGTTGTTACCCCCCCCCCCCCCCCCCCAGGCTACGCCGCTTTTGTACTCCCGATCCGCTTCACGCCTCCTTAAACGCTGGTTCACAAAGATAACGAGTGATACGGTCAAGGCTTGCTGACCCCAGCTGTAACAGGCTGACCAGCACACAGACCCCCCCCCCCCCACCCACCCACCCCCACACCGATGGCCGTATACACCCAGACATAATGCCACCCTCATCACCGTCACCCCGTTCTATTTTCACTGCCTTTTTTTCTCAACTCCTGTCCAAAATGAATTCGGTATCCTTGTCCACTTGAACATTCCCACTCGAATAGAGGAAATCCTTTAGATTGAAAAACCCAAAAGGCGTTCTATTTTTAGAGACGAAATGCTAATGAAATAGGAAGTTACCAATCTATAGGGCATCAAAGTGAACGCAAGATTTCATCAAAATGAGTACTTTCCGAATTAGGACGTCATATTGTAGGTGAAAATAATCTCAAAACCCTTCCTATTATTCTAAGGGATCATCAAGTAATATTCTTTACTACGCAAAGTAGAGTAAAGATTGATTTTATAGCCCATATCCCTGCAGGGATAAAGGATGAAAGACTTTACATCATAATCTATGACCCGGTTGGGCGTAGTTGAAAGTCCTTCTTAAGTTATCCTCTCTACTCCATGGTATCATACAGCACGAGCAGCTATTTAGTCGCATCGCTATCATCTTTCTAAATGTATCTTTCTCTGTCACCTCTGTATTCATCCACATCTGAGTAAAGTGGGGAATAGGGTTAGGATTAGGGTTAGGGTTAGGGTTAGGGTTTTGGTTAGGGGTAGGGTTAAAGTTAGGGTTAGGATCAAGGTTATGGTTGGGGTTAGGGTAAGGGGAATATATTTGTGGCAAGAGTCTTTTCCCAAGGCCTCAAACGTCACTGCAAGTATTTGAACACAGGACATCACTATCTCGAGTCCAACAGTCTAACCACTCGATCACCCATGCCACATTTATTGAGGCACACTGAGTGTATATTGTTGGAATCACCATCTGTCGACACCATGACCTGATGTGTATCTTCCTGACAAGACGCAGAAGACGATATTACATCGACCAGGGAGAACGTAGTGATGCAACCCATCTTGTTTGTGTTTAATCACACTTGAAGTGTCACGCTGGGTGTTTTCAAAAGGACATAATTTCAACGACGATCTTCTGGTGAATAATGGAGAAGTGGTGGGGAAGAGGAGGATGATAAAAGTACTGTGGCATCGGTGGCCGAGTGATTAGGCTACTCCACTCGACATCGAGAGGTCATGTGATCGAAACCTCGCAGCGCTAGGCTCTCCGGTACCTGGTCCTATCGGAGACGGACGTTAAATTCGGAGGTCCCATCTGTTGTAAGCAGTGTTTGCTCTCGTTAAAAAATTGTATTCGAACCTATCAGGTAACGTGTGTCATATTAAGTGTGGTGTGATCCGTTGCTTCCCCGGGTCAAATGTGCTGCTGCAAAGAGCTTAGAGCATGATGACGATCGTGGGTAACAAACAATAACCAACACACTTTTCATGACAGGCCCCGGTCTCAAAAGACTATTTTTCCTTCTAATTAATACAATGATAATATTATAGGAGGCGCGGTGGCCGAGAGGTTAAGACGTTGCACTAATCATGCCAAGAATGGAGGGTTCGCGACTGTTTCTTTCCTTGGGCAAATAGATAAACTCGTATTACCTGCATTGCGTGGCTGCACTGCGGCTTACGCTTGCGATATTTTGGTCTTTAAGTCTTTACTAAGACAAAATTGCCATTGTGGACAAAATAAGGCAATTATATATTTGTTTAATTATTTATTTTACATGCTGAAGATAATATGTTGATGTGAGTGAAAATATAGAGTATGTTCATAGCTTCAATGATTGATATGAAAACATAGCGACGTTTGGACCATGGTATGCCGTCCGTCGTCAAGCGTCACTTAACCAGGAACAATAACAAGTAAAACAGATGGAGTTGGGGTGGAGGGTGGGGGGAAAATGCACATTTAAATTATTCAAATAAAACCAACAAAGTCCCACTCATTCTGTCTGAGTTGTGTTGTCATGGTTACCAATCAAGACACGCATCGCATGACAAGGGGGAGACAATTCCAAGCTCAATGAACTTGTTTCTTGCCTCCCATTTTGACCTACTTTGTTCACAGGGTGGCTCAGTTATGGGCCGGCCTTTTGACCTCTGAGAATGTTGTGGGCGGTCAGCTGGAAACCTACTTACCTGGCCGAGACATTACATTATGGGAAGGGGGGGGGGGGTGTGGGAGGGGAGAGGGGTGAGAATATCCCTTTAGTTTACATAAGGGTGAAGGATGCATGGTGGGTGTTTGCAAGGGGCCTCTCCTTTTTATCCTTTTTTTCCTTTTTTTCTTTTTCTCTTCTCTTCTTCCTCCTCCTCGTCTTCCTCCCCCTCCTCCTCCTCCTCCCCCTCCTCACCCTCCCGAATCATGACGAAATACAGATAATATACCGTATGCCTTCTTGTGCCATTGCTTTTTTAAAAACCCAACATAATTGTTTACGTTATAAATTATAAATGGCATTTATATAACGCTTATTCAGGATCTTTACCATGCTCTAAGCTTTACAGTAGCGTATTTTCCCCGTGATGCAAAGGAACACTCAACACTTGATACGCCACATGCAAATTTTTAGGTGCTAATGCAATTGTGGGACAAGGATGACGTTGCCTGCAACATAGGGTACCTACGAATTTAACATCCATCCATCTTCCATAGGACGGAGTAATTAGGCCTAAGAGTCTTACCTTAAAACACAAACACCGGTGAGTCAATTCATTATGAATAAGTATGGTCGTGAGAGTATTGGTGGATATATATACTCGTATATTCACTGGTGACATTTAAACTCACTATTTACATATACACACATACCTTTAAACACACTATTAAAACATAGATTAAAAAGCCCACAAATACAAAAGACAAAAAAGAACAAAACAAATACACTAACTATAATTCGGTGACCTACTCGCACTGAGCAATCTATTTTTTACAGAAGTTGTACAACCTGCATAACACAATCCATATCAATAACACTCAGTCCTGAATCCTAGCCGACAATTAAAGCAATCCCGCCATTAGCTCGCACCACACAACTCCAAATTAATAGTATCGCTCCTTTTCAACAGACCACACATTTCAACTAGGCGCACTAACCCAGGCCATTTTCTCTCGAGCTACCGGAACCCCCAAGGGCCGTAAAAAGGAGTTGAATGCCGGACAGTCCAAGAATAATAGAACGGTACTTTTGTCCACTTCCCTATTGACCATGGCTCGCTGCTCGAGGTCATGAGACGCTCAGTGGGCGGTCAAGCGAAGATCGCGGTCAGTAACGAAAAGTGGTCATTCAAGCGGAAGAACACAGCGGCGGAAGAAGAGGCTAATAAAAAGCTACCCCAAAGCGGATGAACCGAGACAAACATGCTTCTCAAACGAGTGACGACAAATGAAGATCCATCAGTTATGTCATAATAATTTTCGTGGAAAGAGTCTAGTAGGTGAAAGCCAAACGAAGCTGAAAATGTTCTGTTTGAATTGAACAGACACGATGGCGCTGATGCGAAGTGGACAACCCGAAGCCAGACAAAAGGATAGGTGTCAGCAGACTTTACATGTTTTTTCACCAAATCTAGATGACCAGTGTCCAATCACTGAGAGATTAGATGTCTTGGAAGATAAGACTGGACGCGTATTCTTATCACTTCCCAGATTGTTTTTGTATGTACTGACCAATCCTATATTCTGGATTTATAATGATGTAGTTGGTACTATAGAGCGTGGTTTATTTTAAATAGAGCGATTTGGTAGGATTATCGGGGGATTGGAAAACACGGGTGAGGGGAAGAGGGTCATTTTCAACAAGGACGGTACAACACGGTCAGTTATTCATGCATGCTGGCATTGTCCATTCATAATAATTAGCTTGACCTCTGTGTGCGATGCTGGACAATGGAAATGGGTTATTTTGCTCCTGGCCTTCGTGATAGTTATCTCTTTTTTTACTTGTTGCTTTAGCTTTGGGCTTTGGGGACATGGGTGTACTAGGGTTGGCCCGTAACAAGGTCTCGAAGACATATTATCATCAACAATGTACCGTGTACTCTGTTTTAGAATGTATGTAATTGTTTATCTATTCTATAAGTTTTTAATTTGTGATGCGATTTAGAACATTTTAAAAGTGGATAGAAGTGAAATACTAATTATCAATCATTATTACCCGATGCTATCTGTTTCGCAATCGTTTGATTACTACGCCTTATCTGTTTCCTCATACGTTTCGTTTCCATTATATCTGTCAACCAGAACCCCTTTCCTGACTATTCTGTTTCACACTCTGTTTTCGTAGATTTCATATTTCCAAAATCTAATCCATATAATGATATCGATATAAATAACAGAATTGATATATAATTCGATTCCATCACCCCCCCCCTCCCCTTTGACACGTACTATATCAGATGCTCAATGTATCAAGTAAACACTTTTCAACTATGGTTTTGATTTCGTTTCTTTTGTGTTTGGTTTTGTTTTGTTTTTGTTTTTTGGTTGGTGTGCTTTTATTTTGAATATATTATATTGCCCAACAGACAGAAAGTAAATTGAGTCAGATGAAAAAAATGAACAGGATTTCTTTGACAATAAATCTATTCATTGGACCTGCATGCACCTTATCCTGAGACGTGTATGATTAAACATTAATTTGCACCTCTAGTTCTGGCTTTAAATCTAAAATAAAAACGGTTTCAAGTTCGATTGTAAGTACTTGCACAACTCAGGTCACAAAAACAACAGGGACACCGGGGAATCGAATCCACAACCCTTCGGATGAGAGGTCAACGCCTTTCTCAAGTTGTATCTAAAGACGTTTTATTTCTGATACCTAACCCAATTCTACGAGGGGAAGCTGTAAGACCCCGCTCCCACTCGACAATGTAAAACAATAACTGTCTCTCCAGTGCATTCCAACTCTCGAATTCCAAGGGCTTCGACGACGCCTCCGAGAGGGCTTCAGATCTGTGAATTCTCCATTCCCCCAATTTAAAACACACAAATCAAGAGGAGTAAACACACACTTGTGGATTTAATTCATCACACTCAGAAGTCTCTGTGTAAACACAGCACGAGCACTTTACGTTGCTATGTAAATGATGAGAAAGATAATTGAAATATAGTACAGCCTCATAATGGCTTGGTACACCGAGCTATAGCTGTTGACATTATTTGACATAAATGAACTAAAAGAAAAGAACAAAGGCGAATGCATATTTTCATTTGTTTTAAAAGTTCTCTCAAATGGGTGTGAAAAAAGACTTTGTGAAAACAAATGTGAACTATTATATTCATTTTTCGTGGTAAACATATTCGTGAAGTTTGTTAATAAAATTACACAGGAGAGGTTACGACCACGAACATGTTGTATGGAGTTCATATCCGGGAACCCAATATCAAATTTCCATTGGTCTTGTCAGATTCAGTGCAGATATCCCGCCAAGAGACTTTCGTCCGTCTAAAGTCAACAATGAAATTACATAATGACAACAATTGTTTAAAAATATTCTTCCTCTCAAGACTCCCCCTAACAACAGACACAAAGTTTGAAAGGCTGTTTCGTAGCTTGACGAAGGCATTTTGATAAAAACGACGCTTGTTTTGTTTTGTTCTGTCTTTTGGAATTCACTAATACATTCATTTCGAGTCTTTTATCCTACCATTGGCTTCAAAGTTATTCCATTTAATTTTGAATATATTATACCAAATTCTTTCTCGCCTGCCTAGCCCAGCAATACGTGACGTCTTTCCAATACACAGCCGAGCAGAGTGCATGGAGGTTAGAGGAGAGAAGGGGAGGGAATGAGAAGTAGTAGAGCTGTATACAGTATACAGCATTGTCCCTCGAGTCCCACATTAAGTGGGACAGAAAAATATAAAAAATCGAAATGGAGAGGTAGATAAAAACAGGGACTATTTGCATTGTTGTGTTTGAAGAGCTCCTATGGTAAGCCCGCTGATTGCATTGTAGGCTTAAGGTCTTACTCTATCTTAATGTATCACTGCACATGTCGGGTCTGAATTGACCACCACTTGATCTCGTCCATTTGCCGAGTCCAATTAAGACGCTGTTCGCGACACTATTTGACCCCCGGGGTTGGGGGTCCAAGAATTTGACGGGCGACTGACCAAAGGGAAAATGCCGCCTGCACCGACACCTGGGATTGTGAATGTCACCTGTTGTGACGAGTGATTAGTGTGTCTGTGATATGGAAATCAGTGTGAACAAGAACGGCTAGGGTTTGGGAATGAGAGTTGGGGAGGGGGGAGTGAAGGGAGAAAATCGAATGTGATGTAATCAAGGTTAGGCAGCGTTTGTAATTCATAGAGAGATCGATAACTCAATGTTAGGGTAATGAAGAGATCATTCACCAATATTAATACTATGATAACAACTAAGCAAGGCGATTTGCTTGTTCCTTTGTATGTGTGCACGAAGTCGTACCACAGCAGTGGAAACTTTTTTCTAGGTTCCCATATATTTTTTTGAATAGACAAAATAGATAAAACTTCCCTTATTTTGTTGTTGACAAGGGTATTTTGTCGATGGGATGTATTTAGAAAAAAAAGACTGAAATAACCCAAGCGTCAGCCGCGGTGCAGCGCCATAATGTAGGCAATATGAATTCATGTTCTTGCCCAAGGATAAAACAATGTCAAAAGCCAGACGTGACACCCCCCCCCCCCCGCGTAATCGCACTATCTTAACAAAGATACCATTTCTATTATTTCTATAATTTTGGACACCAAATAACTGAACATAATTTATGGAACACGAAACTGCACATTATTATTATTATCATTATTATCATCATTATAAGCACCATCACTTCATGGTACGTCACTCCTTTAAAATGGTTTCAAATCCTTTTTGGTTGATAATAATATATCCACCATAGCCTACTTCGAACCGGAGACCTAGAGATAAAAGGGATACATAGTCAAATAGTAGGAGCAAGTACGCAAGTAGTTGTTATTTGTTTAAGCCGAAGAGGCGTCTTGGTTCATGGGGAAAAGAATGAAAAGATAAGGAATACTATTTTGAAAGGCCTGACGCAATTCTTTCGGGTCGGATTTCATCAAATAGTTTGCACGATAAGTGTGTTGTGTTTGTGGCAGAGATAGGGCTGTGTTGACGAGGGTCAACATAGATATAGGTTTGGAGAACCCGCGAGAGTACTTTACTTAGAGACAGACAGGAACTTTGAGGTTTACCCAAGGGGATTAACGAGGAGGTGTTGGCATCGGTGGGATTATCCACCGCGTCCGTGGATGGAATTCGCACGGCCTTGAAACTTGAGCTTATTTCTGAATGAACTCTTTATTATTCAAATAGTAGCAGGGATTTGAATTCTTCAAGGATAGACATTAGACGAGTTGGGGTTGTAGCCGAGAGGTTAAAGGCTGAATTTCTACGATAAGGCCATGGGTTCGGGGCTTGCTTTCTTCATTGTGTTGATATCCTTAAAGAAAACATTTGACTAAGTTTACCTCGCTGTAGGTACCTATGAAACTACATGCTTCAGTCTACCTTACCTGTTTGTGTTTTATATTTTCTGTGTTTTGTAACTTGATTTACCCTTATATTATATTTATTTTTGTGAATTTCTCTTATTCGGAATTTTAGCTTCTGTCATAGCGTATTTCTTCGTTATACCCCAGACATGAAATGGGGGCCAGAGAGCAGATCATATCTAAGAGAGTGGAGATAGTCATGGTAAATGATAACGATGAGTTTAATATACTATCCCCGTACAAAACTAAACGCTCACAGACGTTACACCATGTATCCCCCAGCAGTCATGGTAAATGATAACGATGAGTTTAATATACTATCCCCGTACAAAACTAAACGCTCACATGACGTTACACCATGTATCCCCCAGCATACCTTGTCATACTGTCTTTACTCCCACGGGGCGCATACAGCAGAGTAACATGTTAGGCTCGTCATTCACACCCGAGTTGAGTGAGGACACATATGTTAAGAGTATTTTTAAGGAATCAACATCGGTTATTTCAATCAGGATTAGAACCCGTGATCTCACGATCTCGAGCATGGCACTCAAAGCACTTGACCACCAAATACTGATATTGTTTAGTTGAAATATTCTACTTTTTGCAATACCGTTATGGATGAGCTAAGGAGGAGGAGCTGCATTTCAAAATTATTATTCCCACATCAATCTCAAAATGGTCTGGGTGGAAGCTCCCTGTTGTTGTCCTCTAGCTGTCATAGTTGTAAACAAACGACATACTTAGAGGGGTAATAAGGCGGGGGTGGGGAGAGGGTGGGGGTGGGGGTGAGGGGGCTATCCCAAGCACCCCAATGCATGTCAAAAGTAGCCAGATGTGTTTGCTACACACATATAAATCATTATCAGCATAAAGGATGAAAACCTATACCAGAATTAATCTCCCCAAATGGAAAATGGCGGAAAAATCAGTTCACCATGAAGGCAGGTTTTTGAAGATGATGCGAAACAAAGGCACCCAGACTGGTTGAAAGAGGGTTTGATATCTATAGGGCCAGGGTGGTGAGGGGAGGGGAGGGACGGGAAAGGCGTAAACAAACCTAGCAGGACCTTGAACCTAGATTGATATGAAACTGCGGGTACAAAAACGGCCAGCCGTCAATGAAATATTGATAAAAGACCACTGCAAATACCGCATTCCTTCATAGTCACGTGATCTATAAACATTATAATCACGACGAAAGGAGCGACCTTTAGCTTACAACCTTTCACTACATAAACTACATCAAGATTTTGTTTGCCTCTCGCCAACGAGCCTTAATTCGAGTCAATGAAAACGTTCAGGATTTATGCGATGGTTCTTAAAGAGCTACGTGAGAGTCTTTCATTGCCTGCCTTCCAGCAAGGGACAGAATCTATTGATCCAAATCTTTGATGTTTTCATGTTAAAAAGACGATCATAACTCTATCTCCACCCACCATCTTGTAAAGTCATTTCTTTCTCCGCTCACATTTTTTTCTGTTTTGTTTGCGCTGCCCAAAACGGCCGTAATAATCCACGCACTAACTTTCGCATTGTTGGTTGCCTGCTATTAAACCTTGTGTTTTCTCCAGATATATTTTGTTCCTTTTGAAATCAAAGTGGTTGACGACAGCATTGTGTCTTTGATTTATGTATAAAACAAGTAGAGGAAAAATCCCTTATTCATTCCAAGCCTATCTTTTGTCACAGACCATGTTTTTGGTTCGGACATCGCTCGATTGACCTCTTTCTGAAAAGATGGATTCAAAGCAGAGATAAAATGCATGTTTCAAAGAAATACAGCAATCCATTCTTCTTTGGCTAATGGATTTTTGCGGCCATTTTTATTCCTCGGGTTTCTAAAACTTTTCTGGCGTCTGTGGCCTAGTGGTAAGGGTGCCGGCCTCAAGATCGTCATGACCCTGATTCGATTACTGTCCGTGCTACAGATGTCGAGTCCTTTGGTAATATTCTTTACTCGCATGTTTAGCACTTGAGATGTGAATGAATAGTTAGCTACAGGCATAAAAATATATTTCAGTATTAGTATGTTAGTATGATGATCCTAACAGGCTGCTCTACTGTATGATCCCCATGGGAATTAAGAAGGATATTGATTGACACGGCCTACAGGGGGATGAATAATGTGAAGTATGTGAGTCTGTACGTGTGAGGGGACAGGGGCATACTTACGATATATCCATATCTTAATGTCACTGTAGCAAAGTATTGCAAAACCAACAATAAATATGTTTTTCAGTCAGAACCTTCAACGCCTGACCCCAGTCTTGCCAGCCTCACGGCATCAAAAAATATAACACGTATTATTATAAGACTTGGTGGTACGTTAACACAATCAATGTCAACAAAAGCTTTAGAAAAATTAAACATGAGAAATAAATTTCGTTTTCAGCAGAGATTAAATAAACGTAGGTTTTAAAATCACATCAGAGATCCTGATAAGCATAACGCACTTGATATAAATTTGTACGGAGTATGAAAAGTAGAATGAAGGCATTAAAAAAAGTTCGTATAAGACCTCAAAAGGCAAAAAACAAGCTGTGAGGATGGAAATAAATAGGAAGTGGAAATAGAACGAACCGTATGGGAAGAGGATTCACGGTTTAAATGTTTAAAGAGAAGGTAAAAGCCACCATTCACAAGGCGCCCTAGCATCCCATGCTGGTTTTATGAACCCATCAGGTGCGTACGGCTCTGGCTCGAATGCTCAAAGCGGTTGGAGGGCCAGGTCGTCAAAGGACAACAACAAACCGTAGGGCTGGACATCAAACAGGCCAGTCATCATCTTCGGGGACGGCCAGACTGCCATTAAAAGACTAGGGGCCTGAGATGTGCTTGGAATGAGACAGAAAAACCAATCTAAAACTAATCTTCGCACCAATTCTCTGACTCTTTTATCTTTTTCTCAACCCCCCCCCCCCCCTCACACACCCCCCACATAAAAAACAAAACAAAAGAATATATAAGTGCGACTCTTGCTATAGGGGTTTGTTTTTAAGACTTTTTTTTACCTTCACGTTGGGAGAGCTAGCTAGTAGAGACTCGCAGCCGATGTCAACACCAAGGGCAAGCTATTGTACTTCCGGAGCAAATGGGAGAGAAGTCGGTCAACCGTTCATGGTTTTTTTAGTATGAATAGTCAATGGCTTATAGAGACCATTCATAGAAACCAGTTGAGAGAAAGGTAAAAATGGATCCTCATTTTGTTGTGACTCTACCACTGGCCTTTAAGAGACATGCTTTTAACACCCGACACCAGCCATCTCTCCACGGGGGCAGTCCTCAAGGGGATTAATCTTTATTGCATTCGTATATTGTTACTTTATTGCAGATAATTTTTTTTATTCAAACAATAAACACACACATACTCATACACACAGACAAAATAAAAAAACCCGCAGCGAAAGTCATTCATGAAGCTGCACTGTCTGTTCGTGCCCGACCAGTCCACAGTTTCCCATAAACGGATGATTGGAAATTATGAACTCATCTGTCTGTCTGTAGTCTGTAGTCTGTTTATACGTCTGTCTATATGTCTGTCTGTTGATTATTTGTTCTTAAAATTACCAAAGTGTGCCAATGATTTATTGCCGATTTTAGATTGACAAGATTAACCTGGCGGGAAGTTTGCACTAAATCTCTTCATGTCAATGACAATTGAACACTAGGTACTCGAAAAAGGAAACAGGTATAGACTGGGTGCAATTGGTTCACTC
The DNA here is from genome assembly GCA_031763155.1 of Dirona albolineata. Lineage (NCBI taxonomy): Eukaryota > Metazoa > Mollusca > Gastropoda > Nudibranchia > Dironidae > Dirona > Dirona albolineata. The sequence goes on from JARFNW010120173.1 coordinate 11,358, forward strand.
GTGGGTCAGGGCACAGTGGGCTGATGAACTTGTTCTGAACTAGTTATCGATTCAATAAAACTTCCAGTTCTTTATTTGACCGTGCTCTATGATTTACATCGTCTTTCTTTAGGGGGAGGGGGGAGGTGGGTGATTTGAACCAGTGTGCCTTGTTGGCTGCTCGAATTAACAATAATAGGCAATGATTATATGTGTTTTATTGAGAATGGATCACAAGCAACAACAATAATACCCCCCCCCCAAAATAAATAAATAAATAAATAAATAAAATAAAATAAAATAATAATAATAATAAACCCATAAAAAAACAAAAAACAACAAACAAACAAACCAGAAATGATTGAAAAGTGGCCGAGTGGTTAGGACATTGCACTTACCACGCTGTTGATAGGGGGTTCGAGCCTGGCTTTCGGTATTGTGGGGTTTTTTTTCTTGGGAAAAAAATGATGTTGCCTTCTTTGCGGCGCTTTACTGCGGCCTGTTGCTTGGGCTATTTCCGTCTTTTTGGAAATATACCATAAAGACAAAGTGCCCTTAGGAACAAGATAAAGACAATTGTCCTGTAACCATTCAATCAAGACATTATTATGATGGCGGTCATAAATAATGTTGACAACTTACAAACAATGACATAAATAGAGTAGGCATCTCGCATTCCACTGTTATAGATATATCATTCCTTATAAATTTGCATTTCGCTGTAATAGATATATCATTTCTCATAAATTTGCATACAACTATTCATAGACGCCAGCTCACCGATATAATTGAACGTATCAATGTCTCACATCAAGCTGGCGGTGTTCTTTGAAGTATATCCATTGTTTAGTCTTTGAATAAGTCAAAACACTGCTTAACAATGAACAGAATGATTGAACGGTTGACTTTAAAAATTAAATAGACAACACAAAGAAGTGTGGTAGAAGCACCCCTTTGGCCTCTTTGCACCAAAAAAGCACCGCGCAATAAGAATCGAGTTTACGACTCTTGTGCTTTTCTTCGGCATCAAGGGGAGCCGGCACTCACTTAGATCGCGGGAAAACGGAGTGGTGAATAAATTAAATACTAAGGAATTGTTTCTGGGAATAATCGTCTTTGTACACAGATGTTCACCCCCCCCCCCCCCCCAACCGACAACAGGCGCGACACCAGGCTAATTTCAATTATAATATGTATCTGTATAATTTGTATATGTATCTATATCG
>JARFNW010120284.1:0-12561 GCA_031763155.1 Dirona albolineata
CTCTCTCTCTCTCTCTCTCTCTCTCTCTCTCTCTCTCTCTCTCTCTCTCTCTCTCTCTCCCTCTCTCCCCCTCTCCCCCTCTCCCTACCTCCCTCCCCGGTCCCCACCTCACTGTATGTCAATTTATGATTTTATAGCTGATTAAATTTCTATTTGTAGTCCTCTCTACTCCCAAGCTGTATTAGTTAGTATTATAACTTTCCTACCACCACTGCAACTTACCTTTTTTATAATACTGTGTCTCTCTTTCATCATTTAAATTTTAATGATTATAATATATTCCTTTTCTCAGTTAACACGGAATATAGACGTAAAAATATAAACCCAAGTCCAAGCATTGGTAACAATAATTACTGGTCGGACAGTTCTTCATTAAAAAAAGTCCTTGTACAGTCTACAGTCTGCTGTATATTCTGAGATTAGCCATCAATATTAATATCTGATCAATAAGTATTTTTCGTCTTTGGAAAGAAAAAAAAAATTTCTGGAGTAAAGACATCAAAATTGCTATTCAATTAAGATCTGGACAGTCAGAATTTTTTTTCACCCAGATACATGATCAGTAAAAGAAAATTTCTCTGCATCTGTTAAAAAAATAAAATTGTAAAAATTATGGGGTTTATCTAAGACAATGTTGACTTTTTAATATGATATTTTGATTTTCTGTCAACTTTTTGTCTTTGTCATGGCAACAGCTGCATTTGACTGGCAAGATGCTTTTAATTTGGAGAGCTGCTTGACAGAAGAGGAGAAAATTGTAAGAAATCAGTTTCGAAGCTACTGCCAGGAAAAGCTTATGCCAAGAATCATTGAGGCAAATAGATATGAAAGTAAGTATTACATGCATATTTATATATATTTTTGATTTTGGTTTGTTTGTTAATGCACAATTGTCACGAAATTCAGATCATAGACATTTTCATTTGCAGAGCTGCCCTTGTAAGTATGGATTTTTTATATTGTTGATATTATTTTGTATTAATTCAAATAAAATAGATAATAATAAATTCCCTTTATTCATCCCAGGGGGGAAATGTGTCTTTAGGGTCTATTTTGAGGGTAAATCAGAATCTAATTGTCAGCCGCAGTACAGGGCTGCAAAGTGGGATCGTGGTCTTGAGGAAAAAATCCAGTGGGATTCAAACCCATGACCTCTGGAACCAAAGGCGAGTGATTTAACCACTGTGCCACTGGCTCTCCCCATTGTGCCATTTTAGATTATTGTCATTGAACATTATAACAAAGGGATCTACAAAAACAATTTTAACTTAAAACTTAAAAGTGCACTTTATAATATATCATTTACATCTTAAGATTTTATTTACATGTGTGTGTTCAAATTGAGACTTTTAAGCTATTTATTATATGGAAATCAACTACTTTTATGAGGTGTATATTTTTACAAGAATGATGGACTTGTTTTACCATGAACTGTATCTCTTGTTTTTCAGAGTTTGACAGAGGGATCATGAAAGAGATGGGAGAGCTTGGAGTTCTTGGTCCAACTATTGAAGGTTATGGTTGTGCTGGCCTCTCCTCGGTGGGGTATGGCCTGATCACAAGAGAACTGGAAAGGTATGTTTGTGGGTTGTTTTTGTTTAATACAGTCCACTCTGATTAATCGTGACTCATCTGGAATCGAGAAATTGTTTGGAATTGATGAAAACGTATGTGAGGGGTTGTTTCAGTAAAGTAAGACTAGTCTTCGGCCGCCCCTTATCATTGTTCTCTAAGGTGATAGCATGTGAGCGTTGCCCTTGTATTATTTACGTTAAACAGTGCTAAATTGCCAAGCAGCGTTTATTATGATTTTTAAGTTAAATGTGAAAATTTGTGTCAGGTCAAAAGTTGTTTTTTTTTACAAATCGGCTCTCACAGAATTATGAATAAGAGATAGTTGCAACTGGATTACATACAGTATATAATATATACAGTGTTATTATTGAGACAGTTGGACAACAACAATAAACAAAGTTTGAGCTGTGGGTGTTAGCAGTTTGGTTAAGATTTCAAGTCCAAAACTATTGTATAACCATGTTGTAGATAACCAAAGCAGCTTTTTAAAATTTTTAAATACTTTTTACAGATCATATGTGCTGATACTTTCCTCCATATTTTTTTAGTGTTGTCTTTTTATTTATTATTCTGTGCCCTTTCATCGTTTCTGATTATATATATGTTTTAATTTTCTTGTAATTTGTATATAAAGTAGCTATTACGGTTATATATTTCTTCTTTATATTTTAAGCCTATATGACGAAAATAGATGAAAGAATAATCAATGTGATGTATCTACTTTTTTATCTCACAGAGTGGATAGCGCATACCGATCTGCTATGAGTGTGCAGTCTAGTCTGGTCATGTGGCCTATCTATGCTTATGGGACAGAGGCACAGAAGGAAAAATATATCCCCCGGCTAGGTAACTTTGAAAGCTATATTATGAAGATAAAAAATTGGTGTTCTCGACTTATCTTACTTTTACTTGGTATGATTGTTACTGTTTTGATGTGTACTCATGAAAAGATGATAAACAAAATTAAGTCGTTTTATTGTTCCAACCCATGTTCAGGCAGTGGCGAGTTGATTGGCTGTTTTGGTTTGACAGAGCCAAACCATGGGAGTAATCCAAGTGGCATGGAGACAAATGCCAAATATGACAGTGGAAAGAAGGCCTTTATACTAAATGGAACAAAATCATGGTAAGGGTCTTATTAATATTAGCTTTAATTTTCTGTAAATATCATTTTGTTAATGTTTATCTTCCCTTTCATGATTTTTCTCATTCTCCATTCTTAATTTACAATTTTTCGTGACAACTCCAGAAGTACAATTAATACTTTTATTCAAAGTGTTCATCCAGCATATGGGTGATGAAAAGACTAATCTGTATGTATTTTTGAAATAGAATGTAATAGAAATAATGTTGGGTTACAACACTCCTTTCATGTTTGGCAACAAGTCTGTATTTGTATTTTATATATGGTATTGATTGACATAGCTTGCTTTCATTTTCTCATTTATCACACCACTATTCTTTTCTCCCTTTGTGGTTTTCATGTTGTTATTGTCATTAAATGAGGTTCCATGATGATTCTGTTCTTCCAGGATTACCAACTCTCCCATTGCTGACGTGTTTGTTGTTTGGGCCAAGTCGCAGGCCCATGACAATAAGATCAAAGGATTTATCCTGGAAAAGGGAATGAAGGGACTTAGTGGACCAAAGATTGAGGGAAAATTTTCACTTCGTGCAAGTGACACAGGCCAGATTGTTATGGAAGACGTGGAAGTGCCAGAAGAAAACCTGATGCCAAATGCATCAGGGCTGCAGGTAAGAAAATAAAAATATATTGTAGGATTACAAAAGTATGAACAGAAAGCAAGAATAGAAGAAAATTTAAGTGGGTGTCGACAGTTCGTCTTAAACTACCTGTAATGCCAGGTTCACTTCAATGGCCACAGGCATCAACCAATCAGCTATTATATATCATATTAACCAGATGATGAATGAAGTGTATTGCAAAGATAGATGGATAGAATTAGGACAAAGGAAATAATATAGAAGAAAAGATTGTAGAATTACCTATTTTTTTGCTGCAGTCATTAAAATATTACATTGTCACGTTTCTTTATCACGAAATGACAACGTCTGACTTATTTCGCCATGAAACTGGCCTAACATAAGTAACTTTGCATATTTAGAATTAGTAGCCCAACCTATTTCAATTAATGACCACTTTCTAAAAATAGAATTCTTGCAACTGAGACACAGGTTTGTCATTTCTCTAAAACAATGATGGGCATGTGTATGAATTGAAAAGTAGATGAAAAAGATAATAGCTGTAGAGAAAGTAAAAAAGCATGTTTTTGTTATTAACATGAAACAGTGGGTAAGCAAATTTGGTGTGCTAAGTTTACAACAACATACTTAGTTGTATGGTGTGTAACTCATTCATAGAACAATTACTATCAAAAACCTGCACACATTTTCTTCTTTGACATCAGGGTCCATTTGGTTGTCTCAACAACGCAAGATACGGAATCGCCTGGGGCACCCTCGGAGCAGCTGAGTTCTGCTTGGAGGCAGCCAGACAATACACATTAGACAGGCAAGAATTAACCCTTACATACCGCTATCCTCACACATAGCCCATTACAATCTGGGGAAATATCACACGTTTGCTGCATTGATCAACCTCATTATAATTCATGCATTTATTTCCGGTAGAACTCGATACTTTGCCTGTATCGGTATGAAAGTAGAGTGAGGTTGTTTGGTTTGGTTTGTTTTGGTGTGTTTTTTTTTGGGGGGGGGGGGGGGTCAGTTTACCAATATTCAAATACATAAATTAGCAAGCATGCTACATTTTTTTCCAATCTTTTCAGTCATAACAGTTTAACAATCTGTCGGAGGGAATTGATACTTTGAAGTTTTGTGGAAAAGTTGTCTTTGTGCTTTGCTTTATTGATTTTGCTTTGAATCATGGGAAATGTCTGACCTTTTTGGAAACGTGCCACTCATCAATACTTTAGTAGTACCTCCTAAACTTTCACTTTTTTTTTTTATGCTACCACTAAACTTGAAGAGCATTCATTTTTGTGTAGGTATACCATTTTTTTTTCTCTCACTCTCAACTCATTTTTCTCTTCACAGAATACAGTTTGGTAAACCTTTGGCCAAAAATCAACTGATACAAAAGAAAATGGCTGACATGTTAACCGAAATATCCCTCGGCCTGTTTTCTTGTCTACAAGTGGGTCGTCTCAAGGATGCAGGGCTGTAAGTTACTGAAAATCAAAATCTATTTGATGTTTGCTAGAATAATCTGATTAGTTCCCTTTACCTCACAAAGGGTCGTGGTGCATGTCACTTTCAATCAATCTGTCAAAATTAGTTTTTTTTTCTCTTTCAAAGAATTCATCCTTTGTGATATATTAATCTAGAATATAGGTCGACCACTATGGTTATCATGTTGTTATTATTATTAATGTTATTATTATTATATCCACTGAGATATTGGTTGTGTAAGCAGGGTCATCCTTGTCCAAAAATTGTATGTCAGTTCTCAGTCCTGAAGATTCGAGAAATGAAGTCGCCGCCTTCAGCATAAACCTGGATCCCTATTAAATGAGCAAGCAAGTTCCACAATTGTAGCCCAAAACTCAATACAAAACTTGTGGTTAACATGGTCTATTTAGGGCAAAGAGGATCAAATCCTGGGCCTGCCATTTCTCGCATTTTAAACTTTTTTCAACTCTGTCTTAGATGTCCTCATGTAGAATATTGTCAAAAGGGGCAGGGCACTAAAAACTTAAGAAACCTTTTTAGAACTATGGATCGGGAATTTGGGTTGAGTCTGTGATCAGCTAATTAACTACATACTGGTACTTTAATCGGCACCATATACGAACATACTCTATATTGTTCAGGTTTTGATCATCATGCCAAGGTCATTATTAATAGTATTTTACACTTCGGCAATTTGCATGCTCTGTTCCAGTTTCAATGGGTTTTTAAAAAATTCATCCTGGTTAAAGTGATTTTTTTTTTTTCCCTTGTTTATGTCAAATGTGAGTCTTCATCATGATGAATTTTAATTTTAGAACGTTTTAGGGTGGGGTTTGTTTTTTGTTTGTTTTGTTTTAACTCTTTGTTTATTCCCTGTAGAGTTACCCCTGAGATGATTTCGTTGATCAAGCGCAATTCGTGTGGGAAAGCGTTGGATATAGCTAGAATGGCCCGAGACATGCTGGGTGGGAATGGCATCAGTGACGAATATCACATCATCCGACACGTCATGAATCTAGAAGCTGTCAACACTTATGAAGGTAATAATAATGTGGTTTCATCCTTTTACATCTGATACTCATTGGCACCTCATTAGAAATGCCATTTATTATTACTACTGCCACTAATGTTATCATTTCATTCTTCTTCTTATTATTATTATTATTCCAACAATCTTTTTCCTAAGTTTTTATTACATTTATTTATTTTTTTTCCTTTGGAGAAAAGTCTTTATTTATTTTTATTTTTTGGTGTCTTTGGGAATTATGTTGATATTGATGTAATTTTTCCCTTATTTTTTTCCCCCCAGGCACTCATGATATACATGCCCTTATTCTGGGCCGTGCCATCACTGGGCTGCAAGCGTTCACTAGTGATTGAGTCTGAGTTGGAGAGAATGGCCTTTCAGAATAACGGCAGATTGGCTATGGTAATGAGGTGTTGGAACTGGAACTTTCAACTGGGCATAAAGAATTTGTCTCCTAAACAGGGTTTAGGATGTAAATTGCCTTGTGCTGGTTTTGAATTTTGTGCATGCATGTCCTTTTTTTTCTTTCTTTTATATACCCACGACGATTCTGCTTCAGATTTTGATGCGGCTGTCTGAAGATAGCACTAGCACAGGGCAACCGGTGAATCTCTCTATTGATTGTTAGTTAAATTGAAGCTGTAACATTTTCTCAGATTTAAGATTATGTTCCTTTTTTATTTTAAAAGATTAAGACCAGATTTAAAAGACATGCAACAAATACAAATGTAAACAGTTATTAATACTTTTAATGTATTTTCTTGATGGAGTTGAGAAATTTAATGCTGTGTTGCTGTTCATGAGGTTAGTTGTAGAGCAAAAATTGTATACTTATTGAATTGTGTGTTCCTCTATACACTTCATCTGTTGAAACTTGTTGCAAAATATTGAATACTTATGTCATGTCCATCAAAATATTGTAATTGTCCTTGAATATTCATTTCATCAATATTACAATGTGTTTTTAAGATCTGTATAATACTCATATCAAGCAATTCACAGACCCAGTACGGTAATAATGAATATTATGTATTGGTACTGTAATAATTTTTGTAAAGAAGATGTCCTTTGATTTTTGTGGGGTTTTTTTATGTTTGGGTCTAATATTTTTTATTCAAACTGGTGTGATTTTGCTTTTCTTTAGAAAAAAAATGTTAACACCAGATTTTTATAAAGAATGTATATTGTAATTGTATTGTTTTCTTTGGAAAGATTTGAGACATTTTGATTTGTTATTTGTGATGAGAAGCTCCTAATGTGCCATGTTTTAGTTTTATGTCACCTATTGAAACCAACTGCAGATCGGATCAAGCATGTAGAATTATTGAGCATGTATTGTTCAAAATTGATACCAGATCCTGCCCCAATTGTATGTCGCTTCCTCCAACTCCTGACTAACAATAACAATACATGCTCAACATAGAAAACTAGTTATATTTACAATGCATTGGAAGGCTTAAGTTGATATTGATCTTGTTAACAAGCTTTACCTCATAATAAGAAAAATGGATAAAAAACTTTACAGAGCTAAACTTTGCAGGTAGTCAACCTTGTTGAAAACACCAAGGTGAACAAAGAAAGCAAAGAGGATGCCAAAAACGCTCTGACTGTTACAATTGACGAATTATTGGGGATACGGAGCGGGCCGTGTTGCTATTAGTGTCAGATCAAATGTGTCTGTTGCATAAAGGACTTAACATTGAAACAGCTAGGATTCAATTTGAGATTTACTTTATATCTATGATAAATTGATTTTTAGGAGAAAAGGGAAAAAGTAACCCAGCGTTTAAGACAAGGGAGCCATTGTTTTATTGCATAGTCAGAAGTTCTTTGTGATAAAATGAAGTGTGTAGAATGAGATGGATTTTTATTTATATTTGAACAACTTGTGAATTGTTTATAATCTATTGTGAATAGATTAAACTTTGAAAATGTGACTTGATATTCCTGAGTTATTCTGAATTTTATGAATGCAGTGTGTGATGACATCAACAAATTCTCACAAACAGATGAGCTGAATCAAAAACAATGGTTTTAGATTGTATCTTCTCTCTTTTTAGTTTTCAATGGCATCTTTAAAATTCACCAAGGTGGACAAGGAAAGCAAAGAGAACTCCAAAATCCCTAAAAACTTTACAGTCTACTGATTATTGATGGGAAAAGGTGTTTCAACTCTTTCAAGATGGTGACCAAACCCATTGTGTATCATAATGCATAATGTGTGTATCGCCATCATATAATATGTGTCTTTCCTGATCACTGCAGGATGGGGGGCATCTTAAGAGGGAAAGCGCAATTGCTACCCTTTGATGATTAAACACCTTATTGAGATACAGGGTGCTAAAAATAAATTATAAGTACCCAACAAAGCTTCAAATGAGAGACAAAGCAGAGGAACCAATGCTTCTTTTAGTTCCAATGACGACAGTCGCAAAATAATTTAAATACAATACAAAGAAAAGTAGCATTGGCTCCTCATGCATAGCATCTCAGTTGAAGTTTAGTTGAGAATATATCACTTTTTTATCATTTTAACGCAACACAGTATGCTCAAATAATTATTTTCTTAAATCGTGCCTGGTAAATAATGTTTTGAGCAATCGTTTATTCTGGTTAATTGTGGGTCCCTTTTTGTTGATGAGGCAAATTGTGAAATCCTGTTTGTTATGATTTAGCTAAAATGTAAGGACCAATGATATTCAATTACGTCTGAAATCATGATTCAGTCGTCATTAATTGATACCGGCTTGGGGATAACCTGTCCAGAATACGAACATGCACCTTATTGAGAATGTTATAGGGATTTAGTCTCTGCATTTGCTAGACATTGATGAATGCTGACTTTGTATCAGCAGTCTGCTTGAAGTGGGTGAAGCTTTCATAATTATACGGGCACTGCGGCTATAAATGCTTGGGTTATTTCAACAACAACAACAAAACAAAGAACCCTTGTGGACAATATCGAGGCAATTTTATTTATTCTTTTTTTTAAACAATGGGAACATTTACAATAGAAAAACTCTGGTGGCTGCAGAGACTTCAATTATGTCAGTGGCTGACTGTTTAAGCCACCAGGCCCAATATCGTAAGATCTTGGGTTCGAATCCTGGCAGAAGCTATCACAGTTGTTGTATCATTGGGAAAAACGTCACACATTTTTCCTCACTTGACCCTGTAAGAATGAGTACCCAGCTATTACAATTACAGGTAGAGAATTATCTTGTCAGTATGTTGGTATGATGAGCCTAACAAGCCGTTCTACTGTATGATCTCCACGGTGTTGAGAAGGAGAATAAATTTGAATGGCACAGCCGGCTGTGGAATGAATTAACGGTGTATAGTGTGCGAGCTTTTACTTGTCCAGGGATACAGACTATAAACCCATCTTTATCTTTTACAACGTTATCGGTACGTGTCCGTACTGTGGGAAAGGTGATTACAAAGTCGACAATACCAGCGATGGACAGATGCTGTCATTCCTGATTCACGGCAAGATTTTGGAAAATTTTGTTGTGCTGTAGTCAGTCCTCTCCATCTCCAGTTCTCGGGCTGTCTTTGAGGTTTCTCTTGACAACAAAGATCGAGATGGAAATTCGTCTGGGTTTAAGTTGTATGTGCTCGACGTCTGCGACGGCGAAGCCTAGGAGTCTTGTAGGACAAAAGACATAATAATGTGTCAGAAAGTAATGGGTGTGTGTAGTAAGCGGGTTTGGTGGGGGTGGGGGGGGGGGGTGTTCTTGTCTTGTTTTGTTCTATGGTAATTTTTTTTTGGACAAGTTCTTGAGACCCATCGCACAAATGACTCAGTGCTTATCCTGGGTTTTCCTAGTGCGAATTGAGCAAGTGACGACAATGCTGTTCTATGAACTGGTAACTGCTTACTCGATACATAATATGTCTCCTTTATCTTTTAAATATTGTTTTATTCTTCTTATCATTTTTCAATGAAAGGCGGCCCGGGGGGGTGGGGGGGGGGGGCAAGGGAAACTATTGGTAAATTAAATGCCATTCATTTAGTGAGATTTATTTAACACGTCCTGCAAAGTGATTTTAATTGTTTGTCCATCTAGAATCAGGAATTAAACAACGATGGAGATTAAGAATTTTAGAACCTTTTGTTCCCGTGAGGTAATATACGACGTTACCTGCATGTCTTTCGGGTGGTATATAAATGTATAATTATAAGTAGTTACCGCTGAAACCTATTTCATTTGTTATGCTTTATCTATTCTGAGTTTGACTGGCCAAAAAGAGGGGGGGGGGGGATTAAAGGCATCAAAAGACCATGTGTTTTTTATATATATTATATTATAGTGCATCCGCGTCTCTGAAGTCGAATCCTGATAACGTACATCGATTTTACTGGTAATTTTTAGGGGTTTTTTTTGTTTTTGGTTTTTTTGGTTTTTGGTTTTGTGCCCTCAATGAAATCATTTTATCTAAAGTCATTTTTTTTGCTTCAGATGAATACCTTCCTGTGTTTGGTATAAGACAAGTATATGTCCCAACAAAACGTGATTACGTTGACGTAGATCACACGAAACCTTGTCGGGACGAAGCTGAAGTTGATGAATTGAGCAAGCGGCCATACTTTCCAGTCATTCTACAAGGAGGATATAATATATCATATTCTGAATAAACAGGTAACGGCATAGATCTAGTAAGTTTTAACCTCATTGGATAACGGTGCAGATCACCCATCCCACCCCCACCCACAAAGAAAATATAGAAGAAAGAAACAGCTTACGGTCACATCATTTGAAATATTATTAATACTATTCGCGAAAGTTGCCTAAAAATTGGTCTTTGTCTTTTCATTCAGCATACGTCATCAAATTATAGATTGTGGACTGAGTGAAATTTTGAAAAATAAATAGCATCACCACCGCCATCATCATTATCACCATCACCGTCATCATCATCATCATCATCATCATCATCATCATCATCATCATCGTCGTCGTCGTCGTCGTCATCATCAACATCAACATCACCAACGTCATTATCAGTAACACCAAAAGCATAATCATCACTAACACCATCATCATCATAAGCAACAGCTGTTGCAATAACAGCACACACTGAAATATGATTTAAGGCTTAATAAAGATCATGCTTAGTCCGAAATATCTATTGAGGTGGCTGAGATCCAGTGACGTTGGGTTAATTCCAATTCTATTTCGGATCGCAGTTCGTAGAATTTAAACAAGATTAACTGATCCGGTAAAAAAAACCCAAACAAACGACTCTGACCAACGCTATCTTTGGAATAAGAGATTTTGAGTTAAGTTTCCTACCTTGTAAATGCCTATGAACTTGCTGGTCCATTCCCGCCAAATATATCTGGGGCTTCTCATTTCCAGGATACTCATACCTAAAACAGTAGATAAGAACGACGGATGTAGGTAAGAATATCAGGGAAGTAATGCAGTGTCTTGGTGGGATATTAGCTGAGGGGTGGTTGGCGGGGGTTGGGGGGGGGGATGGTAAATGGCTGTTTTTCATTGTTGCATCAGTGGTCCAGCGGCAGCATTGCTTTCATACTATTTCCAACTAGTAAGAGCTGGGTGACGAGCAAAGGCGGAAAATAAAGGTGGTCTAATTATTGTGGTGGTGGGGGTGTTGGTGATGATGATGATGATGATGATGATGATGATGATGATGATGATTATTATTATTATTATTATTATTATGATGATGATGACGATGACAATTACGATGACGATGAAAGACTATTTAAGTTATTGCTACTGAAACTGAAAGTAAATCAAACGCAGGGACATCTTCTCAGTCTGATGTGTTCAGTTAATAATAATATGGTCTCGCCAGACCTTGCGTCACATCTCCTAAGGGGTGTAGTGGTCTCGCGGCTTGCGTTCCGCCGTACACACCGAATGGACCGAGTTGGCCCACCGCTAGATGAGAAGGAGAATATTTTTCCAATGTAGAATTAACGGTTCGGCTGATGGGAACTGAATGAATAATGAATGATGCCAAGGTCGAATCAAGATGTTTCCGACGTGTAATAACTGCGTCACCTGGCTCTACGATGGATAATTAGTCAGAGCACTGGCGTTCTCCTAAGGGGCACCCCCCCCCCAAACCCTTAAAAAAACAACAAACAAACAACAACAACAACAACAACAACAAAGAGGTCTCGTGTCTACATCAGGCACGTCAAAGAACCAACGGCAGTTGTAGAATCTATAGAGTAGTGCTAGGCCAATGGTGGCAGCTGTTGTCCTGGCAACATTTAAATTCTACCCTCCAGACTCAGTGGGTTGATCACCTGCCTGTCTTCGATTCCTGACCCAAAGCGCTTGCAGTTTTATATGTTCTATATATATAGCTTGTCCACACACTGCATATCAGCAGCAGTATAAAATGGGAATGATTAAGTAAGTACAGTAAGAAATAAAGAGTAAATCAAAGACAGAGACAGCTTTACAATTTACACTACAGTTTAATTTGTTAAGATGTGGCCTCGCTGGATCTCACGTCACATCCAACCCCCGCAACCCCAAAGCAAGTCCCACTTACCTACCATGAAGACAGATGAAAAGAAGGGACCAGCGATGGCTTGATCCAACAAGATCTTCTTGAAGACGCTTACCAACTGATTTCCTTCAACCAACAGTTCTAGAGTTCCATACCAGATGTGCCCGAATATTCCAATGACGCACCCTATAATCCATACTCGGACTATCAGGAGATAGCAAAATTGATTGTTGGATATTTCTATAAAT